>CM076087.1:55994373-56168300 GCA_038088585.1 Chrysina gloriosa
TACAATCTTAAAATAAAGTTCAAAAATTTTCAGTCCATCACACCTCTTGTAACGTCAATCCTGGGACATACTATATATATATATATATATATTAAAAAAATATTGATTTTTGTGCGATTGACGAGTATTTGAAGTAAAACATTCAATGTTCGGCAAAAAGAAGCATTCATTTGTTAATAACTAATGTTATAGGGTCAAAAGTTTGATTGAATAGAATACAAATTGTTGCAGTTATGCTACGTGCCGTTCCGAAAAGTCATGTTTTGAGAAAAACGCGTTTTTTTACCACTAATCTGGTACCCCAGGACCATGAAACTGCCCTTCCATGTTCAAATATTCTTCCTCATTCTCTTTCCTCGAAGATTGTATGCTAGAGTGCGCCTCTTTTGCCGCATCTGTTAAAAGATAACTCGGCCTGCTTCATTCGCTTAGCATCGGCTTCAACACAAAAATTATATGATTGGACGTCAATATCCATCGCCAATACTTTCATGATTCGTAGAATATTTGTCAGACCATCATTAAAATTGCACACAGCAGTATCAGTCGCTATATTTAAGACTTTTCTTTATAATAATTTAATTTAGAATTAATGGATTTTGTTGAACAGGAGACTTTCCCTTACGAACAAGAAGCAATAAGTAAATGTAATTGCTTGTTGGAAGTGAAAGCATGATTAAAAAGTAGAGGTAAGTTTTTCGTCACATTTAACTACAAAGCTTGTTACTCAGACTGAATACTAATGCCACAATAACGTCTTCGAAGCCTCATTACCTCATTCCGAGGGCTCTTAATTATTCATATGATTCAACTATATAAAATATACTGTATTGAAGTGTTAATAATGTAAATCTTAGCTATACAATGAAATATATAATATATATATATATCGTATATATATTGTATATATGTATATACATAATAGTAACAGTGTATATCGATTACGCAGTTCCATGTGGTGATTGTGAGTCTACATATGTTGGGCAGACATCACAGTTGCTAAAACAAAGATTAACACAACATAAGAGCGACTGCAGGGTGAAAAAGGGTTCGTGTGCGTTGGCTGTTCATTCTCAGCAGTCTCTTCATACTTTTGATTATGATAGTGTCAAGATTTTGGATAGGGAAAGCAACTACAAAACAAGGTTGTTGTTGGAAATGATACACATTCACAAAAACAATAGGGCCATCAACTTTAAGACAGATGTCAATCAATTGAGTATAATATATACCGAATTGTTAAATCTTTGATGCGCTTGTAACTTTGCGAATTTTGGTGGTTTTTTGGGATGAACTGTGTATAAATTTTAGTTTATTCATATTTTGCATAAAAATATTTGCACGTCAATAAAAACAAACTTGTTCTTGTCTCTCTTGCGCTTAACATGTATACTTGTCATTGTAATTTCAACAAATACTCATACATATTCCACGCGTTCATGTGATTACACGTACAAAATCTGATGGTTTAATACCACGTTAATATGCATCTGAAGGCTAGTGATCTACTCCAGTCGTAAGTCTTAATTTAATCCTTAAGTTGCAACATTGTGATAGCACATTTTTCAGCATACTACTGATGAAGTTACCAAACGGTGACGAAATATAGAGGTTGAACAAATGAGATTTTTTATTTCACGGACCGACCACCCCAATAGAGTTTTTCGCTCGTTTTTATATTCTACTGTATATACATATTTACATTTATATAGACAAATGAGTCTGAGAATTAGTAAGTCCTTAATAAACACTTTCTAAATCAATTTTCTGAAAAATTTACAGTAGTGCTACCCCTTAAGAGGGACAACATTTCGGATGATTCCTTCGTCAATAAACACAATGCATGTGGTGGGAATCACAGCTCCGGTATTGCGATATTGTCAATAATATTACGTGTTCTTAATATGTATTCAATTATTGTTTTTAAGTAAAATAACATACGAAACGAGCTGATCAATGAAAGTAAACACTTTCAGAAACATAACGTAATCATTTGAAAATAGTGTGAGCTGTCGCGAATTGCCGTTTTGTTAGTAATATTCCATAACTAACAACTTTTCATTTTATTTATCGTATATCCCTGCTCTAGAGCAACAATAAATTATAGTTCACCCTAATGAATGTGTTTTTTCTGTTATCTACATCAGCGCTAATTATTTAGGTTGTTGTAGTATATTTCATTTATAGGTAATAAATAAATATATATTCCTGACGAAATACGTTGTTGTGCGTAGGTGATTTCTTCAGAGAGCACTTGAAAGTACTGAAGAATGTAAATGTGTGTATTATTACAATGTTTGCTTCGGCGATCCTCAAGACGTATGTAGCGTACATTATGTATTGTTATATTTTATTTTAAATATAAATGATAATACTGGAAGGTGTAATAAAAACATTAATTTAATAATTCATCTGTTACTTGCGATATTTACATATGTACATATGTATGTAGGCATTTATAAATAGTATACGACGGACAAAAATACTTAAATTTGGAACTACTATTCAGGAATTCACATATATGACAGGAGAACTTCAAGAATACATACGTAATTAAGGTATTAGATTTAAGAATAAATAACAAGAAATTGTTTTTAATTACCGATCAACAATATTTCGCGAAATGTTGTATATAATTAACTTACTGTTCGTGACCAATGAGGTGTCATGGAATTCACTTATATCTGAAAATTTGATGAAATGTGAGTCAGTATTTACGATATTTACACATATGTAGGCGGTAACATATTTTGTTTTATCTAGATTTGTTAGTTATGTTAAATTAGTGGTAGTAGAGTACACCTACATATTTATCAAGACTGTTCAAAACCATTAACGGATATTTTTTAAACTGCTGGTGAAAGATAATTTGAGTGGTACAGGTTATGCTCGTAATGGACATAAATTCTTTATTTTTCACATTTGTGCAATTATTTCTCAAAGGCGAATAAATCCTTAAAATGTTTATTAGCAATTTGTACGCCATAAATAAGTTACCCAAATGCGTTGCCATCTTAGCAATTTAATAATAAAAACGTACAATATCCATTAATAGTTTTGAGTAGTGTACATACATGGGTTCAAGAAAAAGTATGTGTTTTAATTGAGCTCTTTTTCAAATCGAAACTTTATTGTATTGAAATATATATCCTCTTGGTATTCCGAATAATTGCACAATTAAAAAATTTAACTGAATAAATGATTAATTCAGTTTAATTGATTTTCTTACAAATGTCTTTCCTTTTCAATCACAATGTTTCGTAAATGTTTCACAACTGAAAGGAATAAGCAGATCTAAACGAAGAACCCGGCATGATTTCAAAAATCAGTAGTAGAACAGTCATTGGAAAACACCAGCAAGATACTACTGAATCTCCAAATTATTGATCGCTATCTGTTCCTTAAGGCATTCGCTGAAGAAAAGAAAGAACGTATAAAGGAGATAGAGCAAAACTGGATCAAGTGCTGAACACTTACAATCAATGTATGAAACGAGAAAAATATTACCCATTAAATGGCGTTTAGGACATCGTTAAAGAAAATGCGGTTAGGACAGAAGATTATATTATCTGCGGACCGAAAGCAAAGAACAATTGACAAACTGTGAATTGCGAACCTATCCACCCACCCAAAAGAATAACGTTCTTAAAGTCTGGTTCTACACTAACAGCATCAACAACAACGAATATTAAGGGTCCGAAAATTCAGAAGAAGAATCCACAAGTAGGGAGTATAATCAAACTAACCGAATTAATTCAGAGCAGCAAAGCAGCAAAGTAGGAAAGGCGGATACTATTGTCAAAGGAATAAAAGGTCTTTTCAACCGATACAATGCAGGACAGAGTATAAAGATGTTTGTTGTGAACACTGGAAAAAAGGAATGAGTTTGTTATTGAATTACAAAGGCTATTTCAGAATAAACCCTCGCATTATATTTTCATTGTAGTAAACCGAGTTTTTGTTATTAACAATTGGACGAAAATATCTTTCAAAAAATGTATCGCCCGACCTTCGGAATCATTCAAGATTGTTTAGCTAAACCTCCACGAGGATATCTGAAAGAAAAGGGCCATATAAATCCAATAAATTTTATTTATTATCTTATGGCCGCATTTTATATTTGTACCTGTTGTCTTTATGAACTTTACATACTTGCAGTCTATAAATGTGAACACCAATCATTCCCGGAGACAACGATAAGCGGTCACACACACGATCGTTAACCATATACCTCCATGAGTTGATAAGCGCTTCCCATCGTATAACAAGCATAAGACAAACCGCTGTAAATTTGCAACCGCAAATTAATGTGTTGTAATAAAATTTCCAGAGTATATATTACTTAAAAATGAAATCTTTTCATTAAAAGTCTAAATTAGGCTTAGCCACAGATAAATGTTTGTTAGAAAACTGGAAAACAGTCACTCCACGTAAGCTGTAATCTGCGAAGTAAATAAAACTAGCGATATACAACCGCGTACTGGCATAATTCGACGTCAACGATTTTTGTAATGCGTAATTTCCTTTCCTATGGTTTAACGAAGTTATTGTTATTATCCTTACTTAGAAAATTTGTTTCGTTCGGATTTTCCTCGATGTGTGTCAACAAATTTATGTTTGTATGCATTTTTGTAGCGTATTCTCTTTAATGAAATCGGTAAAACATAAAATGCGCTCTTATATAGGGGTATGGGATACTACAGGTGCCACATAATAAAAACATTTACTACTTGTTTATTTCGATATTACTGTGACGCATGTTGTATTCTTCACATATGCGGTTATCGCTGTAACGCTCAATATGATTTCTCTATGTGTATATGTGTGTGTTGTAAATTAATACTCAGCACCATGTGGTTCTGTCTCTACCTGAATCTATTAAATTCAAAACTTGATATAACGTATGAGCAGATATCAAGATAGAATAGACGACTAAATCAACAGACACAATAATGTAGCAAAGATAATATGCATATGTATCTACTATATAACAGTTGTACACAGGCTCAGTATTGCGCAAATTACAACAAACTACAGTGTATTGCAACCAATATTGAAGAATACCTAAAATAATATTGGGACGTCATCAGATTGCAATTGTAGAAAAAAAAGTACGGACCTTTTCTTTCTAAACAGTCCGGATACGCTATTTTAAAATAAAGTGCTTCAAAAGTACCTCAAATGTGGGAAAATGTTGGAGTCGCTTAACACTGTGTTTTTTTCAACCCCCACCGCACAGTATGAAGACCAGGCATACAGCAGGTGGCTGGTGAGCAAATTGGTGGCTGCACAACTCGCTCTCCACACGCTGTATCACTGCCGAAGGTTGAGTTGAGTGTATGGAGACAGCTTTGTGAGCGATGGTGTTGTTTGTGAATGGTATCGAAAGTTTAAAGATGGCCGAATTGATGTGCACAATGAAGGGGATCAAGAACGCAAGTCTGTCGCTACAGGCGACCTTGTTCAACAAGTTGACCAAGTGGTTAAGGAAAATCGAGAATTCACCATAAGTAAATTATCGATGAAATTTCCGGAAGTTGCGTCTCAAAGATGTTGACCGACAACCACAAAACTCGCCGAATAGTTGCAGCTTTGGCGTTTCTTGACCGTTACAGTACTGATGGAGAACATTCTTTGGAATCCGTTGTGGCAGGTGATTTAACATGGGTTCAATATAACACATCCGAAACGAAACGACAATCACAACAATGGATGCACACAAATTCTAAAAAAAGAAACACACAAAATTCAAACGAACCTTCAACAAGCGTAAGGTTATGGCAACTGTTTTTTGGGAACGAAAAGATGAGTTGCTTATGGAATCTATGCAATTGGGGACAACTGCAGATTCACATTGTGAAACTTTGCAACGCCTACGTAGAGTTATTCAAAACAAAAGAATAGGTATGCTGACTTCTGGAATTGCTCTGATCCATGACAATGCCCGTCCTCACATTGCTCGTGTAACCCAACTACTCCTTGAGCAATTTCAAAGGGACATTATGAATAATATTTAATATTAAATATTTATTCTATGTAAGATATGTGACAATACCAATTTAATTTAATGTGACGACTACAACTTCCAATTACAAAACATTAATTATCTATTATGGGGATTGCACTGTACACGTAGTGTTAGCAATTTTGTGCAAATACACATAAACTTAATTTATAATTCGGTATTGATAATTTACGAAGCCATATATTATAAGCATTATGCGAAATGTGGAAATATGCGGATGTTTTGATATTGAGTACTAATACTTGCAAATATGTGTCATATAAATTCTCTAAAAGATAACAATACATTATTTCAATAGATTAAAATAGCCACCGGAAATACATTCTTGTGCTGTACGAAAAACGTTTGTTCTAGTGTAAAATTGCAAACAGTCATAAAAATAAATATCGCTTAGAATTACAATTTACGTAAACCAAATGTTCACGCAGATACATACATATGCATGTATACTATTCGTATATACAATAGCCGATTCAAAACTTTTGTTTTAACAATATAACTTTACTAAAAATAATTTCGTCACATAGTGATTGTTCTTTTGTTAGACATTCTAAGCAGGCATGGGCAACCTTTTTTGTAGAAGTTTTATGCTGCGAGTAATCTTGAAAAATATACATTTTTGTGGTATCCTTATGATTCATTATGAATTAAGTTTAGACGGGCCGTGCTAATATGCAACGAAAGAATTCAGTAGCGGGCCGGGCAAATCTTACTCGAGGCCGCATGTGGCCCGCGGGCCGGAGGTTGCCCATCTATATTCTAAAGCATTACTTTTTTCGTCATCATGGCTTTGACATTTGCATGTAAACATGAATTTCGGCGTATCTCCAATAAAAAAGAAATAATAAATTTTGTAGCCTCTGTTATCAGACTATCTCTTGCGTATTTACGGACATAATACATTGGATTGAATAGGAGTAATTCAACGCAATTCTTGTCCCCAATTAATTAGCACATTCGACCGCACCTACGACATACGAAGTTGACGCACGACTCTCGTCCTGTATGTAATCCAATAATCGGCGTTACTTCTGTACAGTTAGTAGTTATTTTCTACGCAAGAATTATCCAACACCTAATTACAAAATTAGGCGATTACTGGACATACATTGTAATCCATGTTGTCATAATTGTATTTTTCTTAAATTATTTTCTCTAGCATTAATATATGAAATATAATACAAAATTATTTTCTCACAGTTTATATTTCGCTCCAAGAATGATTTCCTTTGCACTTCGTCAGTGAAATCTATTCTGCATCCATTAAAAAAGGTGCATATATTATGCTAACTACATAGCAACATAACAACTAAAACCAAAACTTTCTTGGTATGATGTTTAATAATTTATACTTTTAGTATACTTATATATAGATAATTAAGTTATAAGCTAGTTAGTAAGGCCATTGATTTTAATTGAGATAAGGATCTGCAGAAACTTCAGCATGGGCGAAACAGCTGTTATAGAATAAAAGTGTTGTGCAAATTTAAAAAATATTCTTTCTTCTTTAAATTTCTATCAAGTAATGGTTACTTCCATCCAATATTATTATGTATCCCTCTATCAAAAGTGCTCCGATGTAAATTGTAATAATTCTGTTCTAGTTGGGTTGTGTTTTATTGTTATAATTATAATAAATACGCGACCGAGAGTATATTGTTATTCAATGGTATATTGTTGTGTTCCAACCAGTCGTATAGGTGTGTAAGGCGAATATCTATTCAATAGAATCAGGAGAATCAAACACAAATTTATACGAACAAGTGTATTACAACTCATTATAGAAAAAAACCTAAAGATAAACCTAGCCAAACGTTTCCTTTTTATCAAATGTAAATGTAATTTTAATAAATAATGTAGCAAGAATTATTTCCAAGTGCGGATACCTTAACCACCGCAAGTGGACGGACAGACTAACGAGAGAGACAGAGAACAGTGGCCGCTGGCCTGTCTCACTAATGTCTACTGTGAATTTCTTCTATTTAGTTTTACCTTAGCTTTATATTTTTTAATTAAATAAAGTGATCAACATGTGAATGGCGATTCAGTTCTACATAAAGAATTGGCGTCCAACTTAAGGCCTCTTCAACGTAAACGAAGTTTTGTTTATGCAAGGGTCAGAAGAACCATTTTCCCGCCTTTTATTTATTATTATTATATTTAAAATTAAAAGAAGAAAAACTGTAAGTACTGGATTTTCAAGTCTTAATTGCGACAGTGTAGTTTCACGTGAATCGTGCGTGCATTTCAATAATAGACTTGCTAATTTCACAAAAATTGTGCATATTCCTATGAATACGATCGTAGAAATATTTATACGGCCTTTTATCACATTATTATTCAGTGTAATAATAGACGCTCAGATATTTCTTGTATTTAGTGCATGCGCATAGCTATATTAGTCGAACTAGTGTTCGCTATAATTTAAAGCTATCTATAGTGCGTTTCACATGGACATAGTCTCTATACACTCCTATAGTGCGTTCAGCAAGAACTTTTGTAAAACATTTTAATCAACTCTCAGACCTTTTTTGTGCACTATACTCTCACAAATATTCAGTTACATGAGCGATAACTTAAGAAATAAACTGAACAATAGGTCCCGTGAAGAATCACCAATTTCTAAAATGTCAAATCCGGTGTTGATGACACCAGAACAGCTTCAAGCTCTCATCAATGAAATGACTCAAGCCGTAGTCACTTCCCAAGCTCAAACCCCATCATCAGTACTCAGCGGGAATTTTTCGAATTGCGCTTCGCGATTCTCTGGTAACAAAGGTGAGGACGTTGAGGCTTTTATCAATGCTATTAGCATTTACAAAGATTGTGTAAATATTTCGGAAGAAAATGCAATCCGTGGTTTACCCATGTTGTTTGACAGTAACGCTACAACCTGGTGGCAAGGAATCAAGTCGAGTATATCGACCTGGGATGAAGCTTTGGCAGATTTCTTTCGGCTATAACATGTCGCCGTATCAGATTTTCAAAGAATTGTTTTCACGACAACAACGTGACAAGGAACCTACCGGTATCTTTGTAAATTCTGCTCGTGCGCTCTTAGCATGCATACCTGACGAACCAAAACTGCATGCAACCCATCAGATTGACATGATTTATGGGTTACTACATCGCAGGATGAGACATAAGTTACCAAGGGAACAAATTGATACCTTTTCGGATTTAATCGAGAAAGCTCGATCCATTGAAGATAGTCTCAATGAGGTTATACCTGTTGCTAAGCAACCGTGCCCAAATGATGACAAGAAACGAATTCGTCCCAAATGTAACTTTTGCAAGAATTTTGGTCATCTACAGACAGATTGTAGGAAATATGCTGCTAGTCAGTCCAGAGTAGCTTAACCAAGCACTACCACAAAACCTACTACGTCTGCGAGTATCAGTTGTTTCGGCTGTGGAACGCCGTTCCCAGTGCCCCAATTGTCGTATTCGTACTTCAGCACATAGTACCCCTTTTTCAGCTGTAAATGCTGCCGATGTTTCTAGTGCAGATACATCATGCTTAGATGTTCTCATCACAGAAATTCGTTCAGTTAACGTGAAATCTAGACCGATGGTTCAAGTAGAAATCGCAGGAAGACGAGGTCTTGCCTATATCGATCCTGGTACGAAAAACACCATCGCGGGAAATTTGTTATACTCTCATTTTTGTGAGCGAAATTTGCCATACAATGAGAAACTTGTACAGATGATTCTAGCTGATGGACAATTACGCCAAGTACATACGAACATTTTTTAAACCGACGTCGTACTTCAAGGGAAAAGAATTCCTACTACATTCTTAGCGATGCTTGGGCATAAGAATAGCAAAACACTGCTTGGAATAGACTTTTTACCGATGCCGGTATAGTTTCAAACATTCCTAAATGGCAATGGTATTTCGAAGAAAATTCTTCGACCAAATTTTGTTTCTTCTCAGAACCTCTAGAGAACAAGGTCAATGGTCCCAAAATTTGTCAAGTTGAAATTGCTCTTAAGGATGGTGATGGTCCGCACTTGACAACGGAGCAAAAGGATCAACTGACTGAATTATTGAAGCAGAACACTTCTGTGTTCGAGAAAAGTAAGGGATTAACACCATATGCAGAGCATTTCATACAGTTGACGGATGACAATCCTGTTTACCAGCCGCCGTATCGTCTTTCACCTGGTAAGAAAGAAATCTTACAAAAAGAACTCGATGAATTATTAGATGATGGAATAATTGAGGAATGTGAATCATTTTATGCCGCTCCAGTAGTTTTGGTACCTAAACCTGATGGATCTACTAGGCTTTGCGTTGATTACAGACGCCTAAATGAGATAACCGTTCCAGTTCAGTATCCTTTACCTAGAGTAGATGATTTACTTCATTCCACAGTGAATGCTGCCTACATAACTACTTTAGATCTAAGAAGTGGTTATCATCAGATACCGGTCAAGAAAGCAGACCGAGATAAAACTGCTTTTGTAATTCCTTTGGTACATTCAGGTACAATGTTATGCCTTTTAGGTTACAAACAGCACCTGCAACATTACAGCGTTCAGCAGATCGCTTTCGCTCTGGCTTACCGCACATTTCCATCTTAACATATTTAGATGATTTGATTATTATGTCTCCAACCTTCGAGAGACATCTTAATGATTTGGAAGATGTCTTAAAGAGACTCCGCTTATTCAAGCTTCATGTAAATCGTGCCAAATGTACTTCTGTGCCCATAGTGTCAAGTACCTTGGTCACATAGTGAGTAAAGATGGTTTTAGCCCGAGTCCAGATGAAATATCCGCCATTATGAGCATGAGAGCCTCTCAAAATGTAAAACAAGTTATCAGCTTCCTACAGACCTGTTCATGGTTTCGAAGATTTGTTCCAAATTTTGCTGAAATTTCTAGACCATTGAGTAGCCTAACAAAGAAAACTTCTAATTGGAAATGGGGACCCGATCAAGAAAATGCTTTCAATCAACTGAAAAAGTTATTGACTACTACACCTGTGTTGCGCCAAGCTAACCCAACCAAACTCTTTATTATTAGAGTGGATGCCAGTTCCTATGCATTGGGAGCAGCTTTACTCCAGGGGGAGAAAGTGCGAAATAATCATGAACGTCAACAAGACGACCGTAAGAAATACGCTGATACTAAGAGAAGAGATGTTTCCTTCAAAGTGTCCGACTTAGTCCTGGGTAACTCATGTCTTGAATAGAGCTAGAGCCGGTATTACTTCAAAATTTGTACCTGGTGGAGATGGTCCTTACAGAATTTCCCGAGTTGTTAGTCCTACCTTTTACGAAGTTGTGGATCCATCCAACCCATTGATAGCATGTGGTGTATACCATATCTCGGCATTGGCCCCGTATAAACCTTCCACTTCGGAAATGACCCCCATGTGCCAATACATCCACTTCGGACCAGAGGAAGACCCCGAGTGACCCCAGGAGCTGCGCCTGTGCCTCTCAGTCGTCCCAGAGGAAGACCCCGAGCGACGCCAGAAGCTCAGCCTGTGCCTCCTAGTCGTCCCAGAGGAAGGCCTTGCTGATCCACTCCGGAATCTTCATCGACGCCTGCTTCTGTTTCGGCTTCGAGTGAACCGCGTAGTGCACCACCCCGAAGTGCCGTTTCACAAACACCGTGCGCGATCAACGAACCACGTAGATCCTTCCGGTTAAAATCTCGAATCACTTGAAATAATTCTTTGATCGTGTTGTATCACGACCCGAGCCGGTTGTGTGATTCAAAGGGGGAGTATGTAGCAAGAATTATTTCCGAGTGCGGATACCTTAACCACCGGTTGTGTGTGCGCAAGTGGACGGACAGACTAACGAGAGAGACAGAGAACAATGGCCGCTGGCCTATCTCACTAATGTGTACTGTGAATTTCTTTTTCTATTTAGTTTTACCTTAGTTTTGTATATTTTATTAAATAAAGTGATCAGCATGTGAATGGCGATTCAGTCCTACAATAACTATTTAAAGAATACTTATGATTTAAAGAAAAAAATAAGAGAAGTGACAATTTTGCCGGGTCTATAATATATACCAGTTGGTAGTAGGCTGGGCAAACAGCGGTAATCGCGTACAATTAGTTATGTTATGACAACGTCGCCGACTTCCCACTCTAGTCAGTATGCTATAGGCGAGTAGGTCTGTGTAAATGTAGGATGTCGTAACTTTTTTCGTAATTATCGCTGTTTGCCCTGACTAGACGGTAAGCCGGAAGACGTGAACTTCATAACGCTATTGACACGGTAAGAACTACATATCGGAATGCAATGACAGAAATTAACTTTGAATGTTACAGCTTTTTATATGTAAGGTTAGAAATAGATTTCGAAATTCCGTGCGGAATAATATTTGTAAAAATACAGCACAACGGACATTAAATAATAATTTAAAATTGAAATTTCTACTTCTTAAATCTTCTAATGGGATTGTAGCATCGTGGCCTGCCCTTGAGCCAAACGTTGCGAAATTCAACGGTCCATCTTGAGAATGGATAGCTTTTGTTTGTATTCCCTTAATTTGGGGACACCCAAACAGCGATTGATGTATATTTTCGGTTTTGTAGGCATAAATCCGTAATTCGTCACGACTGATGCCATAAACCTTTTTTGAGCTTCCGTTGTTGAACTAATCCAAAAATTGTCGGCACCAATTGACCGCCTTTTGCTCTTCAATACAAAAGTGGAATCCAACGAGCAACTAACTTTTGCACACCCAATTCACCCATATTTAAGATAGAAATATTTAAAATGACCAAGAGTGTCTCAATTCCGCGAAATATACACTAGTGTGGTCCTTAACATACACTGAAAAAAATATATATATTTATTTATATTTATATTTAGATAAGTCTCATCCTCTATTTCCTTTACTTTGGTGATGGTAAGTAACCGGTAAAAATTTGGAAAGATTTCTTCAATGATGAAATTTAAAGTAGAACAATAAATGTTAATAACAATAGTTTTTTATTTTGTCTTAAGCTGGTATAATTATTTAGGATTAAGAACAACTGAAATAAGACGTAACTGTTTAATCCTTAAACACATTTTTTATTAGATTAAATTATATGTAATAGAAAGTTTTGGGCAAGGTGGAAAACGGCTGCGATAGTCTCTTATTACTTGCAGTAGGTACTGTTTTTGCTTTTCATATTGTGTTATGAGGTTATTATATTGTTCCATAAGCTTAACACGCCTTTCTGTAGTATCATTAACAACGGCAAGATTTCCGGTTACCCTATTCCAAAATTCCAAATTGCAGGGTCGCAAGTAATAGAATCAGATATTTTAAATCGCTTGAAATAGGGGTGTTTTTTTACAAATAATGTAGTTCTTTGTGGGTAAATTCGGCTATTTCTTCAAAAAGAACATTTAAGCGTTTAGAATCAAAATTATTTGACTCTTTTTCTGTAAATACATTGGCCGTTTTTACTTTCTGCTCGACAGAAACTGAATCATCAAAAACAAAAGCCAAACCCACTACTTCTTGGGTAAGATACTATAAATGCCCACAAAATTTCTTTGATGTTGCTTTGGATATCTTTGCACTTATTTTATGATAAAAATAAAGGTTCTTTAAAAACATCAAGTCCTAGGACGATGTTTTGCAGGCAAAAGGAGCATTATACCACGCTTTTATGTATATATTTGCAATAAATAGATAAATACTCCTCAATGCTTGCAATTCCGGTCGACTCAATTTTAATTCATTTTGGAACATAAATATTTTTAAACAAGAAATAGCTTCCGCAATCCACCTAACATGGTGAAAAGCACCAGGTAATCGAACTTTGATAGCATTTTCCTGCTCCCCGCCCCAAAATATGTATAAAGATCAACTGCTCTTTATAATCGTCTCTTGTATAGTGAATAATAAGTTCGTTTTTAATAAAAAGTAGGATCAACCCAATGTCTTGGCCGATGTTGTCCCTAACAAATTGATCGTCGATTCCAATAATATATTTAGACTGGTCTATATCGGTCCAGGCTTGTTGAAAGCATTGAAATAATCCTGTCTCGTGTCCAGACGATGTACCAAAGCACGCTGTAAACGCAGACTATAAAATCAATTCATATACATGATGTTTGCAAGGTAAATACAGAAGATCCTTTTGTAGTTGTTGTTCCAACAGAACGCAAGCATCTTTTAATCTGCCAGTGATTGATGCAGTGGCGTCGCAGCACAATGCTTCGATTGTATCAAAAAGTTGATATTCAGCTAACAAGTGATACATAGCTGCTGCAATGTCATCTTACTGCTAGAGGCCAGCTCTGGAACTCCTAAAGGATGCTCTTGTCTGTCACCAGAAATAATTACAGGTAGCCTCGCAAGCTTCTCTTTTCCAGTTATTGCTAGGAGCAACTTGCTATCCCAATGGACAATAGCAAATTGTAATTGTAACGTCAGATGCTCATTTTTGGTCGAAGGGCACTTAGCACGAAGCTTTTGACGGCATCGCAGAATTGGTGTTCGATTTATAATTAGATTCTCTGTATTATGACCCAATGCTTCTGCAGTAGCCATTAAAATGTGGACAGCGTGTCTGTCACTTAACTTGCATTTGTAAAGAACTGCTACTAACTTGGTGTTAATGAAATTAATGTTTCCGCATCAAGGGTGTGGATGGACCAGGCTCATTTGCAGGACAGACTGTATTTTCGTCGTCAATCTCATCTTTAGATAAATTCTCATTCTCATGCGAATCTGACACTAAAAGAAACCATATATTAAGTAGACCAAAGTGTAAATTACTTTCCTATAAAGAATAGTGAAAAATACTTTACTTATACAACTCCTCTATATCCATTTTCTCACTTTCTTTAAATTTGTTTTGTCGCTGTTATTCCGCAGTTAAACGTTCTGAAACCCTTTCTTCCTTTTCGGCAGTTTCTTTTATCAATGCCCTGTAACAGACTAATTCTTACTTTCTGCCTTTGGGATATAAGAAATTGTCTGTCGTCTTCTATTTTGATAATTTAGATAGTATTGGCGTGAGCTATATCAAATAAGTCCTTCAGTTTTTCTTTAAAGACACACTCTTTTTGTCCCTGTGTTTCGTTTATTCATTTACAATGTTTCTAAAGACTTCTCCATTCATTGTACAACGTTCCCAGTTTAGTAATGCATTGCTGAGGTTCTCTAAAGGGTATACGAGCTTTTTGACAGAAAATTACTGTTTCAGAAACAAGTAAACGAGTACCTTCCCGGAGATTTAATTTCACACACCTCATACTATAAAAAAACACTTGAAGGACTTGTTTCTTAGAAGGCAATTTGCTACCTAGTATTTGATTTGTTTCACTTCCTATCAAATATATATTATTGCGAAGACTACTTTTTAGCGTCATGCGTCATGCGCACTCAACTGTTCCAAATTCGTCACCTATTGTGATTTTGATGTGTTGGTGGGCTATTAAAAACAGTATTTTAAGTATATTTTTCGTGCACATAGTTTGTTTATGTGTAAAATCACATTTAATTGTTGATATTTGAGGCCTTTGGGGCACCATTTATAATTATTCGATTGACCTGATTTTTCTGATGTTGGCTTTACGTCATTTGTAAAAAGTTAGTGGATGAGACTTAAAAAAACGATCTTCAAAAATAAGGACCATGCTAGATATACCTTTCACGTTCTTCCGATCAACTACTCTCCTCGTTAGATCCGTTCTGGCATTGTTGTTAAGACTCATGTCTCTATCGCACGCAATAATAGACAACTATTTACAATAGACAGACATCACTCGCAAAATACATATATACGTAACATCGATTAAAAGTTTATGGCGTCATTGATAGTTACAAATGGTTTTTCTACCGGGTTGGTTGGTTTCCAAACATTTTCCATATATTGCCCTACCTTTGAATTCATCTATCTTTATACACGTTATGTCGTGCTGATCAGGAAAAACGATTTCGAAACACGTGTCTTCACCTGCCAATTTTTGCTGCGGGTTTATCTCATAATCTTCTTTTCTTTCATGTAGTCCTCGAGTTATTCATTTTTTGTTTAATAGAAATGATAAGAATAATATAAATAACAATATGCACACTTTTCTACAATAATAATTTAAAGCAACTCAAAAGGAGAGACATACATCAGTTTATGTAGCCAAATTCATTTTAAGAAATTCTTTTACGTCATAAAATACTTGTGCAATAAGTCGTTACTTCAATATACTTATGTTTGAATTCCTGGAATGCAAATGCCTTTAACGTTTGAGGTAAGTGATAGTTACATATGGTACATATATACACATTCATGATTTATATCGTACGTTAAATGTGTTTTAGGTGGTATTAATAGATGATGAGTATCCTTGCATTACAGAACATTTCAACGTAGCTGTTTCTACTTTTGTTTTTAAGACACATTTTTTGTATGCAAAATATTCTTAAAAATTATTGTCTATATAAATAGTTATCTTATATGATAGATCTCTACCACTAATAGGTCAATAAAACAAGGCTGGTTTGAACGATAGTTATATTTTCAGAACGCTTACAAACGTTTTCGGAATACCTTCTTCAGTGAAAATATAACTAGATAAATATATAAACAAACATTTGTTTTTTATTTGGGAACTATCAACAAAATGACTAATGACTAGGATTTCTTGATATAGAGGATGTGTAACAAACTTTTATATATATATATAAATTATAAAAACTAAATTAATGTGTAAACATACATGCAAATTAAGTAAAAGCCTATATCAAAAAATCTTTGTCGAAACCTTAACAATTCTGTTCAAGGACTAGGGAAAACCAAATTTAAAAACCTAGCCAAAGGTTTCCTTCTTAAGAAATGCAAATGTCATTTTAACAAATTGCTATATACATTACTTAAATTTTGAATATCGGTTCTGAAATTAATAGTTTTAGTGTCTTTTTGTATATTTATCATTTCATATATTAGTCTTTTTATAATTATTCTCTGTTTTTAATATAATTGTGTTTTCAAAATCAAAGTAATGCCCAAGATCTTTGTAATGCTTTGTTACAGCGGTCATTGCACCAAAATCATTATTTAAAGAATACTTATGGCTATACAACCTTTTCTTTAAATATTGTTTCGTCTGACCGATGAAACAACCATCACAGTCTTTACAGTTTATTTTATAAACTACATTACTTTGATTTTGTTTAATTATTTTAGATTTCTAAATCTAATAAAAAAAATAAATAAAAATAAATAAACTGTAAAGACTGTGATGGTTGTTACATCGGTCAGACGAAACAATATTTAAAGAAAAGGTTGTATAGCCATAAGTATTCTTTAAATAATGATTTTGGTGCAATGACCGCTGTAACAAAGCATTACAAAGATCTTGGGCATTACTTTGATTTTGAAAACACAATTATATTAAAAACAGAGAATAATTATAAAAAGACTAATATATGAAATGATAAATATACAAAAAGACACTAAAACTATTAATTTCAGAACCGATATTCAAAATTTAAGTAATGTATATAGCAATTTGTTAAAATGACATTTGCATTTCTTAAGAAGGAAACCTTTGGCTAGGTTTTTAAATTTGGGTTTTCCCTAGTCCTTGAACAGAATTGTTAAGGTTTCGACAAAGATTTTTTGATATAGGCTTTTACTTAATTTGCATGTATGTTTACACATTAATTTAGTTTTTATAATTTATATATATATATAAAAGTTTGTTACACATCCTCTATATCAAGAAATCCTAGTCATTAGTCATTTTGTTGATAGTTTTAGAATATAGATAGATTTAGAAATCTAAAATAATTAAACAAAATCAAAGTAATGTAGTTTATAAAATAAACTGTAAAGACTGTGATGGTTGTTACATCGGTCAGACGAAACAATATTTAAAGAAAAGGTTGTATAGCCATAAGTATTCTTTAAATAATGATTTTGGTGCAATGACCGCTGTAACAAAGCATTACAAAGATCTTGGGCATTACTTTGATTTTGAAAACACAATTATATTAAAAACAGAGAATAATTATAAAAAAAGACTAATATATGAAATGATAAATATACAAAAAGACACTAAAACTATTAATTTCAGAACCGATATTCAAAATTTAAGTAATGTATATAGCAATTTGTTAAAATGACATTTGCATTTCTTAAGAAGGAAACCTTTGGCTAGGTTTTTAAATTTGGGTTTTCCCTAGTCCTTGAACAGAATTGTTAAGGTTTCGACAAAGATTTTTTGATATAGGCTTTTACTTAATTTGCATGTATGTTTACACATTAATTTAGTTTTTATAATTTATATATATATATAAAAGTTTGTTACACATCCTCTATATCAAGAAATCCTAGTCATTAGTCATTTTGTTGATAGTTCCCAAATAAAAACAAATGTTTGTTTATATATTTATCTAGTTATATTTTCACTGAAGAAGGTATTCCGAAAACGTTTGTAAGCGTTCTGAAAATATAACTATCGTTCAAACCAGCCTTGTTTTATTGACCTATTAGTGGTAGAGATCTATCATATAAGATAAGTATAAAAAGGTCACGAAATATATATATATATATACATTTTATATAAATAGTTCAAAATTTTACGGGGTACTACTTTCGAATTATGCTAAATTGTGAAGCAAAATATATTACCTGCAAATATTAGCAAAAACCGAACAGTATTGAGGAACTATTGTTTACATTTGGCTTTCAGGGTAATCAGCGACCGATAGATATGTTTCATATATCAAGAAATGGCACGTTTCCTTCAAAGTAAAACAACGTCTCTGCAATGTATCAAATGACTTCATATTCTACAACTATAAATATAATATTTATTACGTACCTGAACCCAATTTTCAATTGATACTATCCACTTGGAGTTAATATCATATTCTACAATTCTCCTTAGATAATGTACGTTTTAGTTAAATAAAACAAGATGAACCGGAAAATGGAGAGTGGGAGCAACACAGGGTTCAATATAGATTGATGTGAACTATATAGTCAAATGTATTCTGAGACTACCATCGGTAAATAGGGCCAAGTTTCTTAATCTATGAATCTGCTTATTTAACGCAATGTAATGGAACCAATAGCCACTAGCAATAAAAGATAGATGTGCGATTTTTGTTTACTTATTCTGAGTTAATACACTGAGAAGTTGATGGGCAGTTCTGATGAACGAACTAATGAATTTGTAGGTTCACTACGTTCATAACAATATCTGGGATTGTGAAACTTGTTATTCTACATAGAAGCTACTGGACGATAATTGGGAGAAGAGTCTTTGATAGGAGATTAACCACAAAAGGAAAAAAAAAATAACATTTATATAATTAAAGCATATTGACTACCATACGTTTTAGGATGGTAAGAGACAAATTGAAAAAGAGAGATTGGAACTACAGAAATTTGTTTGAAACATGAATATTCAAAACATTTGTATTATTTGGTGAAACAAATGCCGTATTTTTAGATCTATGGAATTCACGTCTGGATGTCAATTTGTTCCACGTCTAACACATAATAACTAGTCGCGAGCTTATCAAATCCTACACGTTCATTGGGTGATAAATTTGAAAACCAAGGAAACTATGGAAACGGTGTTACGTTTTTCCCTTGTAGTAAGAACGTGTTTTGCCTTGCTGCAAAACGGATGCTTCAAATCTTGTCGGTTCGTAAGCTCGACAGGCTGCTCTACGTTATCATTTGCTATAAAACTAATTTCAACAAAGTGGAATGGTGACCTACCACCATTAATACACATTATAACATCACGAAACCATCACATCCCATATGTATGTAGGTTTTCTACCTTTCGACAGCAAATTGTACACCTATGTGACCATCGTGAGCTCAAACACAAATCAGTATCTGTTAGAGAACAGAAGTCAATCCCATTCAAGGTCCCAATTTTTATCTGCCATAACATTCCATAATGCGATGTGAATGATGAAATATTAGCGGAAGGTATAAAAGTAGTCAACGAGAATGAAGTCTGAAAGTTCTTATTCAATGAATCAATTTTTAAAAAATCTGTTTTAAAGTTTCTAGCTATCCGACGGAGCAAATCCTATTTCAAACAAACGGTACCAGCAGATGATGATCTACGCGTAATGAAGTGGATGCTGCGGTGCTTGTTGGTGGTCCATATAGTTGAACATTTTTTGGAAAAATCACTGTCTCACATACCACTGACTGACTGAACATAACTTAGTTTATAGCAAGTATTCCATAAATGTTGGCTAGAGACAGTTAAACGGTTACCTTCTACAACCGAGCAATAATAGTTTTAATCCAAATAAAACACGTGGCAGAAGATGTTTCTATATTAAACAACTAGCACCTGTACAAACAGTAAAGCTTCTTGTTCACATTTTAATCCTTTTTTAAAGAACGATACAAAGGCTTTTCGCAAATATCTTTAACATTGATCATTTCTTCTTTGGTATTGGGGTTGTTTCTTGTTTTGCAAATCAGGGCATGATTATCATAATTTTTACTCCATTATTGTTTGATAGATATTTTGACTAACATAAGATCTCTTTATGGAGATTAACTATGAACATACAAGTAATGTTGCCATCTATCGGCTGCGTGTAGTTGTTAAACAAGACACGGAATTTCTCCTATTTAAGAAGAAAGTATTACGTACTGTTTTTATTTTCTAATCCTTTTCATTATTTACTTTAATTTTCTTTGAATTTAAGCAACAATTCTAGAGATAAGGCAAATTACAGATATCTTGAAATTTCAATTGGATTACTTTTATTGGATATTCATACCCTGAATAATAGGCAATTCTAAATGCATATATTGGTTTATGGTTATCCTAGATTAAATTCAAACTATCCTTGCTTTATGGTATGCAACCAAATATTCATTGCATCCGTAATGTTATTGACATTTTTGTAAATTGTAGTTTCTCGTAATTGTATAGCTTTAACTCGATATAAGTTACAAACATTTGTATTTTATTTTCTACTGTAAAAGAATTAAAAACAAAAATTATTCTCTTTATGTTATGTATATTAATAACATCTGTAAGTGGGGATAATCAATTCTCAAAAGCTTTCAAAATGAGGTCAACAGATGAAATAAATAAAATGTCCAATGTCGACCTCGTTATCTTTGCGTTTCTATTTTTTCAGTTCGTATTTGACACGCTTGTTATTGTTTTTCCTTCCAAGGGAAGACCTCCAGGTGTCAGACTAAAAAGATTTCCAGCGCTGTGGACCAGTAGACTATCACCAAATACATACATACATATAACTAACAACTTCTTTAATGGCAAAAAGATGAACAAAGAGTGAAAACACCTCTTCAATTTTTACTGATTTTCAGTTTACTTTTGTCCATAAATTGATACTTATCAAATATAATCAGTCAAAAATATATATGTATGTATTCGCTTCATTATATTTCATTTTTGGTGAAATAAATTGAGCGGAAAAGAGATCTGACTGAATTCTTTCTTTGTCATCCAGAGCTTCTTGAATCTTGCGGATTCAAAATTCAACAGTGAATCGTAGAAGTAATATAAATGTGGAAACCTATTTCAATAAAGAGAAACACGTATTTAGAACTGAATTACATCAACGCTTCAGTTAATTTGATGATTATGATGAATATATATTACATGAATAAAGAGCACATATGTGGCACTCGTTTTTTGTGTTAGTTTTCTGAATTTGTACATCATATTATAATCAGCTTCCAGCGGCTACAGATATCTGTCATTACTAAACGCCGGATAATATGCAGTTTGCATAAATTTGCATATTTGCATAATATATGCATTTTGTATATTATTTGCATATTTTGTAGTAATTCAGCACATTTGAAGTATCCGAGTTTTATTTATTTATTGGGTATATTATAGGATAGGCATTACTAAAAATATGTCGTGGTTGTAACAAAAAAAGAGTTAAACAGCCCTCTTTAAATTAAAAATAGCATTCTATGAAGCCTCTTCTCGATACTTTTCCGATAAGCGCTTCCAAAAATTTATTAATGCTGTTCCCATACATCTACACCGGGACAGAATTCAAGGAAAAGCTAATTCCCTGAAACTTTTAAATAAATACAAAAATACATTTTACCAGAAAATTAGGAGCACAGGTGTTTCTTTGTTATTCGGAGAAATTTATTCCCATATTCGAAAGCAATCTTATTTATTTTAAACGTCATTTTACGTTAGTTTTTCGAAGTGTAAACTTGTGGGTTGTTATTAATTATAATAGCAAAAATGCCGAGAATAGCGACTGTGCCTGGGTGGATTGCACCTTATTCAGAGTTGCGTATGGATGGAGAAAAAGTATTTTGCGTAGCATGCAGCAAGATTGTAAGTAAAATTTAAGTTTATTTCCTCTTATTAATCTATAGTTTTTAAACGATGTTTAACAAAATCACCAATACAACGCTTCGACAAATAATTTTATTTTAAAATTTTATTTTAAAATGAGTAAAATGAGATGTATATTTCATGCGTATTTTTCGCATATCATCAGCACAATACGGAATATCTGATATTTCATATTCTGCTGATGATTTTTAAATAAAAATCATTTTAAAATAAAATTATTTGTCGAAGCGTTGTGTTGGTTATTTTTAAATGTCGTTTATTCCTATTGCTTCGCAAACTCTTTACACATTAGTTTTTTATTACTCCTTTATCTTTTACTAACACTTATTTTATAAGAAAACAACTGATGTGATATTTTTTATGCAGGTTACAAGTGAGAGAAATTTTCAAGTCGACCAGCATATTAAAACTCCATCTCATGCTGCAAAACTATCAAAGATGAAATTGACGAAGAAGGGTCAGCAAACATTACCGCAATGTTTCCCATCAACCTCCAAAAAATCGGAACAAGAACAATTTAATAAAGATTTGTGCCTAATGTTTGTGTCGGCAGATATTCCACTACATAAAATAAACAATTTAAATGTCAAGTTATTCTTGCAAAAGTACACCAGCAAATATAATATTCCCGACGAGAGCACGTTAAGAAAAAGGTGAAGGTAGCTTGCAACTTGAAAATCTTTTACCCAAATTTAATTCACACAACTTCTTGGCGGACGGACTAAATCGTGTTGCAGAAGAAGTCAGAAACCATTTTCCCTTGGTAAATACTTTAATTAGTAGTGTTAAGAAAGTGTTTTTAAAGGCTCCATTAAGAGTTCAGTTTTACAAACAACATCTACCCGGTATTCCGCTTTCTCCTCAACCAGTAATCACACGATGGGGAACATGGTTGGAAGCTGCTATTTTTCATGCAAATCATTATGAAGAAATAAAGACAATTATTATGGATCTTGATAGCGATACACAATCTGTGCTAGACGCCCAAAAGGTGTATTCGAGTAAAGAAATACCTCAACAGTTGGCGTTTATTAAAGCCAACTACAGTTTTATTTCCACTTCTATATTGCAATTGGAAAAACAATTTATGTTGCTAATTGAGAGCGTTGAAATAATAAACAAATTTGAAAAGTTATGTTTTGATGTTAAAGGAAGGGTGGGAAAATCCGTGTATGAAAATTTTTTAAGTGTAATAGAAAAAAATGAGGGTTTTAAAAAGCTAAAGGATATTACTAAAATCTTGTGTGGTGAGTCAGTAGAAAATATTGAGTTGACAATAGAGGATATTTCTAATTTGAAGTATGCTCCTGTAACAAGGGTGGACGTAGAACGAACGTTTTCAATATATAAATACATGTTATCA
Organism: Chrysina gloriosa; assembly: GCA_038088585.1. NCBI lineage: Eukaryota > Metazoa > Arthropoda > Insecta > Coleoptera > Scarabaeidae > Chrysina > Chrysina gloriosa. The sequence continues at coordinate 56,018,081 of CM076087.1, forward strand.
GACAAGCGCCACAATTTTTCTATTGAAAACTTTGAGAAATATATAATTGTAAATTGTTTTCATAGTTAATTATGTTGTAAAATGTTATAAATAAACTTGTAGTAAACATAATAGAATATTTTTTTTTCTATAGTATTATATTTTCCAGCATTACTCCTATTTCCTTATTTGCATATTTTTCATAAGAAACTGCATATTTAGGCCAAAACATCTGCATATTTATGCGCATATTTCCACTTTTCTTTTTGCATATAATCCGGCCTCTAGTCATTACCCATAATAGGTCTTTGCGATATTAGGCTGCTGGAGGCACTATAGTGATACAACGGTAAAATTAGAAAATGGCGACATTGATATCGTGATGCATAAAATTAGTGGCACAGCAAATGTTTGCAATATTTTATAGTTTAATTTTATAAATGTTTATTTTGTTGGTAAAAACCAGTAGAAGTGCGGTACACATTTACGAAATAATTTAACTAATAACTAACATGCCTCATTTCTCTTGTGTCCTCAAACTTGCATAAACATGGATGACATACACTGTCTTTCACGAAAGTCAGTCAGTATCTTTTGTGTTTGCTGTAGAAAGGGTATCCTTTTATACATTAATCTTTGTGGAAGTACAGAAAACAGCATGCAAGTGGAAAACAATCTAGGTATATGTGTTAGTTCTCTCAGTTTAAATATTAAGAATCACCATATTTAGCATTTTTGGGCCATGCTACTTTATAATACTCTGCAAAGTGCTATCACATAAAATAAAACTATATTCGCCCAAATTTGCTGATCAAAATTTGAAGTAAAACAGTTTATTTGTAACAGTCATCATGTCATGTGAAATAAACACACTTTAGAAATAAATTTCTCAAGGTAACACTTTATTATTTTAAGTTTAGAAATAACGTTACCATGTTGCAACTTTAAGCTCTTTTAGTAGAGAGGCGGCATTATAATCTTAAAATGGAGAACAACGATTTAGTTTGTGACTTCATTAATTGCAGAAATAAGATTTGTAAACATTGGAAAGGACATTTTTAATAATTTAAGATTGATATGTTGTAGGCTTTTACCTTATTCTAATTGAAGTAAAACATCTTTCTGATATTCTTGACGTTGGTATTCTTTTCTAAGAGTAGTTATAGCAGATCAATGTGATTTGATATTTTTGTAGCCGGATTTTAGCGTATTCTACCTACAAAACAGCTTTCATTGAGCCACAAAGGTACTTTAGATTTGTTATAAACTAATTCACGAGTGTTAGTAGCTCTATTCGAGTAGAAAAGTAATTCCCAAATCATAATACAGACACTACGAAGAGAATTTACACTTGGATCTGGAAACGATCACACGTTCAAAGAGATGTTCAATAAAGCCTAGTAAAAACCTACAGTGTATCTTAAAGGTTCAATATTCTACTAAATAATAGGTAAACATTACTTGTTGACGTCAGCCCCGAAATACAATGATAAATTAATTGTTATAAATATTAGAATCAGTGCTACATTTTAGGTGTTGGAGATTCGAGCCGTAACTTATGAAAACGTATGTTGAAAGTTTATGAAGAATGAAAAGTTGAGTTAATCGTTTACCTCATAACAAGTATTGTATTAATCAAAACATACTTAACTGATTGAATAAATTCAAATAGCGTCGATTCAATTTCATGATTTAATTCCAATATAATTCGTCAAAAAATTTTAATTATATAAATCATGTCATGAATTCGAAATTAACAAGATGGCCTATTTCAGTGTTTCTTCCTTTCTGTACTTCGTGTTAAATCGATAAATTGTCCAGAAGGTCATCGAACATGGAAAAAGAGTAAGTAATTGGTAGTATGCGTTTACATTCATTCCCATAAACATTGTCTGAACCAATTGGATAAAGTCGCATGGTCCTTATATTTTAGTTTTTATTAAGTAGTATTATCAAGGATAAGCAGTATCCTCAGGAACTGAAAACTAATTAAGTAAATTGGAACATAAATATTCAATCAGTTAACACAATTTTCTGACAACAAAGTAAAGTAAACTTCGGGTTCCTCTGATTTCACAAAAGTGATATTATTGTTAAGAAACATGCTCTTACTAACTAATATGGCAATAGGTATACATAATTATCATCTGTATACATCGCTTAATGTCACAAAACGCTTTCTCTGGTAGAAAGTGATTCATTGTTAATTGTGTAGCGCTACCTCATAAATGTCACATGGAAATCGCCCTAGTTTTTTATATAAGACTTCAGCCATTAAGAAGAATTGTAATCGTTGATCGTATAACTTAAAGTATGTGTACTATTGCTATCTACTTAGCCTCATTGATAGGATTGTATTTGACTCTCTTGTTTTTGAATACTTTCGATAATTAACTTATCACAGTTATCACATAACTTTTTATGCATGAAGCTTCCTTTTCTTTTTAATTTCTTCAGTTAGGATGACAGTTTAGTTATCAAAATCAATAACAATAATACTATTTATTAGCGTTCAATTCATATGTGATGAATATCTGCTTATCAATGATAATACCTAAATACAATGTATACTTATCTACATACAAATACATAAACAGTCAACAGATATAAACAGTTTAAAATATAAAAACGGGGCAGTTTATTATACACTTTAACACAATTGTAGTGCGGCAAATCAAAAGGATATTTTACTATTAAGAGTAAAATTTGTCAATTTGTTTCTTTTTGTGTGTAGACAGCACAATCGTACGAACAGAGTGAGGATAACGTAAGAACGTTTTTGTTCTTATAATTCGACTTATATGAATCTGTGTTTGTCAATGACACACATTACACATATAATTTTCTTTTGTAATATACATCGTCTATTTAATTGATTGGAACGACCTTAAGTTGCATATTACAATCTGGACAGTGCAATAATATATCAGTATTATGCCCGTATTTTCGTTCTTTCTTAAGATTGTTATTGCAAAAAGGAGCGATCCTATCCAGATCTTGGTTCATTACAACTTCCAAAAGTCTGCTTTTCATACGTTCTACTTTCGTATTTCGGTTAAGTTTTACTAAAAGTGCTGTGTCGGGTTCTCGGATTAAATTTGAGGTAAAGGTTAACAATTTTGTTTTCTCTATGTTTAAAATAAAAGCGTTAGAGTGAGTCCTACTCGACACTGTTATTGCCTACTTGTTCCCTTTGTCAGACAGGAGATCATTTGTTTCTCGGGATATTACCGTTGAAGTGTCATCATTCATCAACGAACTACACATATCCGTAATTGGAATGTGGTCATGCAAATTGCTTGCACAAATCATAAATAACAATTGACCCTAATCCGAATCCTGAGGAATGCCTACATTAATGCCGCAGGTTTTTAGAAAGTGTATACTGTCTCTTCTATTTATTTTTCCAGTCTGAATGCGTTTTCTTAAATATGAATGTATCGAGTCATAGGAGACTTTGCGAACACCATAATCATATAGTTTACTTAACCGTAAATTGTGATCAAGTCATTGGAAATCCCTCTCTAAAAGATAAATTTATCAAATACTTTTAAGATTCGAAATAGCTACAAATGTTACAAAGAATATTACAAAGAATCCCTTCCATTCTTTTTGACGATTTCTTGGATATGACAGGTATGATGCTATATACTTTTTCCTCATTTGATCGAGATAAGAACATAGTGATAATAGTTTGCTTCTCTACACTACCAGAACCAGAAAGTATATACTATGTAACATTAACATGGAAAAATTTGGCAAACAAATAAGTTATTTTAGTTTCATCTTCAATTAGCTTTCCCTTACATTTACTTTGTAAAAGGGGCTTAGATCTGTTTGAATTAATTGCGTGTTTTACCCTATTCCAAGCACATTACAGCTGTATGTACAGTCTTCTATAGAATCTGTACCTAAAGCACACATAATATTTAATATATTAGCTTCACCGAAACTACGCCCATATACTACATTTTTACTTTTTGTTAGCTTTTTTTTTCCAATTTTGTAATTAATTGTTGTTAAGTAAACCCTACCACAGCATTGAAGAGTGTAGACATAGATAGTCCGTTTGAATGATGATGCTTTTACCTAGTACTTGTTGACTTGTAGTTGTTTAAGCCTAGTCCTTTTATAATCGTTTTTATTATTCACTTGTAATTATATGAAGTTATATGTTACAGATTGTGATACACAAAATCACCTATAACTTGTGTAGTGGTGTTTGGCATTGTTACACGAAATATTATTATTATTATTAATTTTACTGTTATTATTATTATTGGTATGGTTCCTTAACACTTGCGAACTAATTTGATTTAATCGTACATTGTAAGATGTAGGGGACAGTCAGATAAGGTAACGAAGTATGTAAGACCACAAAACCCAAAAAATAGGGTTGTTAAATTATCCAATCGCTACCAATACCTCCAATTCCTAGTAACTTCCTTCGCAACTAAAATTTGCAGTTTTTGGAGCTATGATTTTAAAGTTGTGGAAGATAGTTTCCTTATTGACGTACAGAAAGTAGGTAGTAGTAGTATTTAGTAATAACTTTTTGACAAAAGAGTATATTTTATGCCATAAACTTTTTACTGAAATAAGTTAATATTTTATCAACTTCAATTAGAAGAGTTGACAGAAGGAAGAAGATTTTTGTATAAGAGTAATATAAGCTACAATGTACTACAGAGAAAGAATATAACAGCAAGGATTACAATAACTAGAGCATTTTTAGGTTATGAAAAATATCCAGCAGTAGCGAGACAAATAGAGCGAGCAACAGGAGATTGGATATTTTATTTTATTTATTTATTTATTTGCCCAACAGAACATTACATTCCAATTACGGGACAACACGTTTGAATAAGAACTAAATTTAATCATAGGTTATACACCAGTAAATATAAAACATTAAATTAAATCATGTATAAAAAATAATAAAAATAGAAGGCAGAAATATAACTAAAGTATGGTAATCAAGCAACATATATGTAGAGGATATTTATAAAGCATATCTATTGTATTCGTTTATGATTCGTTTATGATATGCTTAAATGAAGGTAACGAGTTGAAATGAGTATCTGCATAGGAAGATATCTGATTGTAGTTGCACGACATCACATAGATAGGTGATTTTATCATTAAATTGGTTCTGGGAAAAGGAAGATAGAAAGTAGAAGAGGGACGAGTGAAGAATTGTGGCACCAGGAACCTAAATAAAGATAAAGTCTCCTAACAGTCCGAACTTCATTGTGAAGAAGTTTGTAAAGGAAATTGAAGCTGAAGAAGAAGCGTCTGAAGGAGAGGGATGGTACTAGTAAACGGGAAAGCAGCACGGAATGATCACAGCCCCTCGAAGGGTACACACCATCTACTTTGTACCACAGCAATTTGACAAATCTCCGCTGCACAAGCTCCAAGATATATTTTTGAGTTCGATAATGGGGATACCAGATTAATCCAGCATATTCCAACTTCGCCCTCACCAACGTAAAGTATAGCGTATTCAATACGGTAATATTTGTAAAGGATCGACGGTTCTGAATCACGAATCCTAAAGTCTGCCTAGCCTGCTTTACCACGTTGTTAACATAAATATTGAAATTTAGCTCAGCATCAAATGTTACTCCCAAATCCCTAACGGTCTCAACTCTAGAAACAGTAACATTACCAAGCATATATGTGTAGTTAGTGGGAGTGAATCTTTTGGTATAAGTGAGTACTTTGCATTTACTAGGATTCAGAGGTAGGCTGTTAATTGTACACCATTGTTGTATATTGTCCAAGTCCATTTGCAACAACACACAATCACTTGAATTGGTGATCGTACGATACAACTTCATGTCATCTGCAAAAAGAGGGTTATCGGATGCAATATTGACAACCAGATCATTAATGAAGATGATGAAAAAAGTGGTCCCAGGTTTGAGCCCTGCGGAACTCCAGACGTGGCTATATAGGGCGAAGAAGTGTAATATAATATAATATAATAAATATAATGTACAATGTGTCAAATGTGGAGGCACGAAGAAGGAAGGAATTTTAACACTGTACATTATTTTGTTTGCGGTTTTTGTTGATGTTTAAGAGCTTTGCCTTCTTTTTAAGTCTGGTATAGCCTTCCATTGTCACAAAATTCACAGGCTCTTTACTTGCTTTCTGTCGATTCTTTCTGGTGCCTGGTGTGCATTTTTGTTGTTAGAAGGAACACTAATCGGTACCTCAATTTTTGTTTCATGTGTGACATTGTCATATGCTGATAGAAACTACAGAAGTTATTTTCTCTACTCATGTTAATACTGACGATTTTCCTCATTTACTGTTGTAATATACCGCCTGATTATAAATGGTTATAGAATGGTGCGTACTTCAACATTCATTCTATATTTTTCAAGTTAAGCAGTTAAGAAATGTTTCTTTCAAAAAGGCGTTATTTAATATTTAAACCAGTATACTATTTTCTAACTGCCATTCTAAGTTAATTGACATATCTATGACACTCTGAAGCTATTTGTATATTATTACTTGTGAACTAATTCTCCCTTTTCAATGTCAAGTATTGTTGATTCCTTTCACTAACCTCATTGAAGATCCGGAAGCTCTTAGAATCTTTTGTTGACACGTTTTAATCGCTTTTTTTATCAATTTCAACATAGTTTCTAGCTCTGAATTAGGTCGTTTTTTAATCATGTTTGCTCTAATCACATTCATTTTCTCTAATCTTGATATTTCTAAACAAACATGGATGGCAGTTGTAGTACCTTAACTTTATTTGAACACCTAGAAGTTATACCGACATTCTCATTCATTTCAATATTTCATCTTCTTATATTTTCTGTACAAAAGTCCGATGATTACGATCAGGTCTTACATCTAATGCAGAATGACAAATAAAAATTCAAAATTTCGATATCATGGAACAAATGAATGATTATGGTAGAGAGATAATATGTTGACTACATGTAGGACATGTATTCAAAAAAACACATTCAATACATTTTCCTTAATGATTATGTATTCTGCCTTCGTAAGCAGTTAAAACTCAAAAAGCAATATTATGTATATATATACCGTGTGTCCCCGGATTGACTTCACTATAGGTATAATTAATCCAAAATTTTGGGATCTCGTTTTGATGTTTTGGGATCCCGGCCTGCTTGGTCTGAAAAGAATTTCATGCACAAAAATCATTTTATGTTGTAAGTAAAGCGCCATTTCGGTCAATAATACGGCAAATTGTTATTAAGAAAAGTTGTTCAGAATAGGAAATTGTGTCCATATGCAAAATTTCACAAATATCGGAACACTTTGATTAAATCAGTATTTGATTTGTGGTCTTGCACAGCAACCACACAAACAAGTATTCTGTGTAAATAAAAGAAATGCATTATTATTAACTGTCATTAAGATTAGAGTGATATCTAAAATAATCTGTTTGACATCAATTATTTATCTTTTATTGTTTGTGAAGAACTTGTTCGTTAGTTTCCTAATTTAAAATGTTGACCTTAGAACAGCGTGTTTATCTAACCAAGTGTTATGGGTTGGGAGAAGCATGAGAAATTTCCAATAGTGACAATTTCTGTTAATGGATTAAAAAACCTTGTAAAAAGTTTACGGAAACTGGAAGCGTGGTTAATGTAAAGAAAAAGAAAATGGTTCATGATCATGACGATGCTGCTACACTATTGGTGAGAGATTCCGTAAATATTAATCACCGGCTGTCATTGAGAAAACGGTCTGCTGAATTATCAATAAGTAAATCGCACGTACACAGAATTCTCCAAGAAACAAAAATTCGACCATTTAAACCCATTTCCAATCATAAATTAAAAGCTGGGGACGATGGTCATCGACTGCTGTTTTGTTTTTGGATTGGAGAAAAAATTTTGGAAGATAGATATTTTTATAAAAATAATCTTTACGGATGAATCTACCTTCACAACAAATGGCGTCGTGTCTTCGCAAAATTGTAGATACTGGTCTCATGAAAATCCACATTTTCGTACAATAACTAACCGTCAACATTATAATAAAGTCAATGTATGGTGTGCAATAAGATACGATAAAATTATTGGTCCTTTCTTTTTCGATACTACTTTAAACCAACATCGTTATTTGGACATGCTCGAAAATTTTTTCTTACTTGCTATGGAAGACGTCAATTTAGAAAATTTTTATTTTCAACAAGACGGATGCCCAGCACATTCAACTCGCCTTGTAGCACATTTTTTGAACCAGCACTTTCACGAAAGGTGGATTGGACGATATGGTCCAATGCATTGGCCAGCCAGATCGCCTGATTTGACCCCTTTAGATTTTTATTTATGGGGATACTTGAAACAAAAGGTTTATTCATGCGATCTTCATGATGACCTTCAATTATTAAAACAGAAAATCAGTGATGCTATAGATGAAATTAACGCAACAAGCATAACAAAAGTATTTGAGGAGTTTCGGGTGAGAGTGGAACGATGTGCCGATCGTGGAGGAACTCACATTGAATAATTGTCATGTATTTTCTTTTTTAATAAAATACTTTATTAGAAACATACATGTTTTTGACAACTTATTACAGAATACATAGTTGACACATCAAATACTGATTTAATCAAAGTGTTCCGATATTTGTGAAATTTTGCATATGGACACAATTTCCTATTCTGAACAACTTTTCTTAATAACAATTTGCCGTATTATTGACCGAAATGGCGCTTTACTTCAACATAAAATGATTTTTCTCAGTTGTCACGGCCATATTGGATTTTAAAAAGTAAAAAATGTGCATGAAATTCTTTTCAGACCAAGCAGGCCGGGATCCCAAAACATCAAAACGAGATTCCAAAATTTTGGATTAATTATACCTATAGTGGAGTCAATCCGGGGACACACGGTATATGTATATTAAGGTGTCCGTTATTTGTATGGGAAATTTTTCTTATGAAAATGTTTAAGTCTCACCCCTCAAAAAGTTGAGGCTTGATGTAAAAATGACTCTTCAAAAATTTTACGCCCCTGGGACCACGCCTTCCCGTGCCGACTTTCGTTTGAAATTTTATTCAATTATACTCATACCCAAAATGATAACATCATGAAAAATCATTCTTTGCAAATTTCATAATTTTTATTTAACGTAATTTTTGTACAATTACTGTAAAATTTTCGATGCTTATGAACACATTTCATTACATATGCCATCTGACTTTCATCCTTAGTTATCAGGCCGTGATAGTCTTCCACTAACTTCACCGCTCTTTCCGCAGTATCATTCACAACCTTCAAAGTCTTAAGTGAATTCCTTCCACTGATATAACATTCCTCATTTTCCCATTTCTCAGGGTCTTCTTTTAAAAAAAGAGGAATCTATATTGAACGGTGAAAAAATTCTGGCTTCTACTGGTAAAAAAACGATTGATTTTCCTGAAAACAAAAGAACATAGTAGTAATGTCAGCCTTTGCAATAGTAGTTATAGAATATCATTTAATATTTAACCTGGTAATGCTTTTATATCTTTCTGATCGATTATCAGCTTTTTCTTCGCGCCAAGTTTTGCCTCTGTTTTTAACGCCTTCACCATATTTACCCTTGTAGTGGCATTCATTATCAAATCAAAAAGGCTAAAGGCGAAGTTCTTTCCACAAGATACCATAAGTGGTTACAAAATTTTTTAATAGCTGCATCTGCCTCTGCAAACCTATACTACTCTTTGAACAATACATTTATTAGGAAAAAGAAATATATCGGAAAACAAAAATGACAGTCTACAAAACAATATTCAAACCAATTCTAACGTATGGATGTGAAAGCTGGGTAGTAACAAGACAAGTTGCAAATAAAATACAAGCAATTGAAATAAAATATTTAAGAGGGATAATGAGACTAGACAGATTTAGGAATGACAGAGTGAAGGATGAGTTAGCAATATTATATGGTTTATTTAATTTATTCCTCTGCATTTATTCGAATATGTTATCAATAAATGAGATTACACTTTACTTGAGTCTGGAATCATAAGACTCCAAGCGGGAGCAAATACTATTATTATATTTTATTATTATTGTATTACTAGAACAATGAGATCGAATAAGATAGAACGTGAGGCGTGTACATACACCCAAGTTATGCACTAGTTGAACCGGTATGCGTACGACGACTAAGAGTAATTTATATCTAAACTGTTAACTCTTTAATTACTTAAATCAACGTGGATACCACATATGTATGTATGTATACATGTATACAACTTTGTACGCATTTTAATTAAAAGCCAGAGTATGTTGTGGTTTATTTCATTTAATCACTATTAAAACAGCCATGAAGATCTCCAAAGTTGATAAATAAGAGCTCATATTCTTTATACTTATTTCAGGTATTATATGTTTTACGTTGGTTAACATAAAGCTCATGAAGAAAGAAAACTAATAATTGGTATCAACCTTAAGGTAAAATTTATGTTTTCTGAAAGAATGAATAAAACTTTTTAATAATAGATAATAATACAATACGTACAAAGGAAATAATACAAGCAACGATAAACACGGCATTGAGCTAACAAATAAAGAATTAATAAAAAGTATATTAAAAAAATATTACCAAAATAAGTGATTTAACATTTAAATGTGATCATGAGTTATTAACATGACTCAACATCTGTAAAAAAACAAGCAATGCGAATTTATCACAATTGTTATGATATTAAATTACTAAAGGAATTAAGAATTTCTGGTAATGATGTGTACATTAAATGAGCTTCATTTGAAATTAAGTTAAAATTACGATACATCTTGAAGATCGGACAATTGCGTGCAGAGTTGGGGTTTACTGTACGAAAGAAAAATGTTGCTTTATTTCGGGCGCACATCAAATAAAAATTCTAGCTGCCACAGAAGAACAAATGTGGGGCATTAATTTCATTATGACTTATATTAACATCGTTGAAATCGGAATTGTGTGGATATCATATCGAAACGGTTTAACAATATTTCCTAGTCGATACTCTGAGGCGAATAGATAGCATAAGCTCTAAGCTTTGGAGAAAGCCTTTATACTCTAAAGTGAAGATATTTCAGAAATTTACTTTGAGCTTTCTCAATATCAGGTACATAGAATTTCTAAAGCGAATTTAAATTAGAGAAGCATATTCTAGGTGCGGTTTTATATAGTAGACTACATTTATAGAGAACGACTTGGAATTACGCAAAATAAATCAAATATTTTCATAGCTTTGGATCGAGAAGTTAAATGATGAATCAAAGTGTACGCATCGAGTTTTAATAGTATTAGACTAGTGCGAAGTTGTCGATAGAATATGTAAAATTTATTGAATAGGTAAGTATTCTGTATTTAGAAATGTTAGAATCTATTAGATTGTCCGTAGTACATCAATGAATAATTGAATTGATGTATGTTTCCAAAGTTTCGGAGTCAGTTAAAGTTTTAATAGAACTAAACATTTTAAGATCATCAACAAATATACACTTCACTGTTGTTGCAAAGTAATGTTCAAATTTGTATTTTCCGCCAAGTAGATGCTAGAAGTTGTAAAATTTTAGCAGAGTAAAATAAAATAAAAATAAAGTAAAATATTTTTTTGAATTATACGTACGTAAAATTTGAACTAAATGTACATAGATGCATTTAAACAAAGATTAGTAAGCATAAATTTACCGACATTATCATCGACGACAATAGATGATGAAAGAAAAGCAATTCTGCGATATTACCTCAAGTGGAAGCAACTCTTGAGTGCCCCGGACATCCGGGCAGAATCTAGTACAATGATTGTTGTATTCTGGGGCAATCAGCGCATTGTAACAAATAAGGCGAGCTACTAGTTGATTTCTACGTTTCAACTTTGGTATTTATTGTGTTCATAAATGTCAGGTTTACAATCCAAAGTTCCTAAGCATGGTGTTCTTAAAACAAACTTGACTTCATTTTGTTTTCTTTAATATTAAATCAGTTTCTGCGAATGAGGGAACTGAAGAAACTATTACATCATTGACTGAATTATAATTAATATTAAATAAGATTGAAGAAACGTTAGTAGAATTTCATAGAATTCAGTACGGAATTGAGCCATTACATGGTAATTTTAAGAAACAGTTAAAAAATTTAGATAATTTGGGAAACTGTTTGTACCATATCGTTGCTGCTGCAAAATAATTTCTATCCAACAAAGATTGTTCAAAAATAAATCAGACCCAGGGTTAATCTTTTAGAAAAGTTTGAAGCGGGTCAGCATAGACAAAAAATGATATCGAAGGAAGAACCAAATAGTGATAATACTTTTAGCCGAACTGATATTACTTGTGTATACAAGGGGTTACGTCTAAATTACAATTGGAAGGACTTTCTTGATTTATCAACAAATGAAGGAATGGAAGACGTTAAAGAAACTTAAGCCATGTGTTAATTGCCTATAGATTGGACTTATTGCAAAAGACTATAGGTCTGATAAATGTACAAAATGCAATGTTCAGTATAAAACATTTCTGCATCTTGGGATCTCATGTCAAGCATCAAATCAATTATTAGGTTACATGTACATCTATACGATGATTCACAAAGTGGTTTTGTACTGGAACGAACCTACTATTATCCAGTTATAGGTACAAGTAGTAAGTCTCACATGCACTTATAGCAACTGCATTAGTTGAAATATTTAATGAAAATGAATTTCCTCATGCATGGTGAGCAACTTCAGAGTCAGCTTCACAGACCTATTTCATCTCAGTAAATATGTGCAAGCGATTAGTATTTTAAAAATAAGAAATTAACAAAACAATTATTGGATTTAGCTAAACGACAAAACGAATGAATCAACAATGTCCTGGTCATATTCAGTCAATGGACAATGCATTTGAAGTTAAATTGTCAATTTTAGTATCAGACAAAGTTAGTGATGAAATATCCACTCAAGAACTTGATCGAAAGACATTCCAAGTACCCTATCCCATTAAAATATCAGATCTTAAGTTTAGAAGTCAGGCTTAATTGATTCTCCACTTGGAGCAGATACTTTATGTGTTTAATTACGCATAGAATCATCTAATTTGAAATTGCAAAAGAAGACGTTGGATTTATTTTATTACAACTGTTAAAGTGAAAAGTCAACTAGAAAATTTCTGGTAAATAGAAGAAACTGCTTTAGGAAGAAGCTTATTTACAGATGATATCAAATGTGAAAACATTCTTCAAGAACCTGTAGAACGTGCAGGTGACGAAACATTCATTGCTCCAATTCCATTAAAGGAACGGGGTACAAACTTAGAGGATCAAAAACCGAGTGCATTATCAAGATTGTTTTCAATAGAAAAAGTAAAAGATTTAAATGGAAATCCAGGTTTAAGGGCAGAACATGAATAACGTGTCATATGTCAATACAAAACACCACTGAAGCAGATAAAGTTTTATATTTCTTACCGTATCATATAGTACTACAACTAACAAGATTATTGCCACATCAAGTAGTTTTCGATGGATCATTAGCATTGGATTTTGGTTGGTGATTAAGTGATTAACGGTTTGCTGGCCTCACAAATTTATTTTTTATAATTTTAAGATTTAGGCAGCACAGATAACATAGTATATATATGTATATAAATTTGGATAGATTGAAACCAGTGATGTTTGTGAAAAATGACATTCAAGTAGTAATACACCAGTTAAAGCATGTACTTTAAATACTGTACTTATAGAACAAGTACATCATTTTTGTTTAAAATTTTTAGCACTATAATATCGAAATATCTGGAAGCATCGAAAGTAATTGAGAGAGGCCATTATGACGTGATAACGTGATGTGATACACTAAAAGTGCTTGTGAAGATCATAAAGAATAATATTTCAATTCTAAATTCAACAAGATTTAAACTACGCACTGGGCATCAAATAGGCAGGTTTTACAAAATTTACCAAAAGGTTCGAAAACGGGAATCCTAGATTTGAGTAACTATAAAACACTAGAACGCTAGGTTTTTATTGGTTATGATGGCCCAGATGTATTGTTTTTTAAAATAGGTGAACCACAGCTGAAGCAAATTACTACACGGACAGTTGTATCAGGCATTTCTCAAATGTTTGATCCTTATTATTAATCTAGATATCACCACTGCTAAAATTATACAGCAAAAATTATGGCTGATTAAATTGTCATAGGATGAATCTGTACCAAACCGATATCCATTGAGGGTGGGAAATTCTCAGTAAACAATTAATTAATTTAAACAAATTATGAATACCAAGATATATTGCTGGTAACAGCATAAAAGGTATGGAGATTTATAGCTTTGCTGATGCATCAACGAAAGCATATCATAATCTATATGCGATCGATAGATTCAATTCGTCCTACACACGTTAGATTACTATGTGCGAAAAGCAGAGTAGCACTTGTCAATATACTTACTAATAATAATAATAATAATAAATTAACTATAAGCAGACTTGAATTGTGTGGAGCCTTAACATCTGCAAATTTCATACAAACGATGAGGACGTGAATTAAACGGGGGAAAGGATATATCCATGAAGGGAACACTCTAACACTTAAACCCATTTCTGGATAAAAACAGGTTAGTAACAGTGGACGGTAAATTACAAACTTCGAATTTCCGCCGACTCACTTTGCGCAGGTGTAAACCAAGCCATTTATTTTTAGATAATGGCACTAATTTTATAGATGCCAATAGAGAACTAAGAGAATTGTCGAAATGCCGTAAAACAAAAATAACACATTGTCAGATTCATTATCTGGATATGGGATAACGTGGCATTTCATACGCATTTAGGTAATACATTACTAACATATTCTCCTGACCCAAAGTATTACAATGCCGTAAATCCTTGATATTTTCTTATTGGTAACCCTCTAAATGAAAAATAAACAGTCAAACTTTCAATACACTAAATATACTCATAGCCAAAATTAACGCATAGATATTTTTAGTCATGAATATTTTTTACAGTAACAAATTTAAATACTAGAAGCACACTTATGAATTATCTAAGGAAAGGAACAAAAACATGGAACGAACCTACATTGTATTATTTCAGGTTTGTATTTTGGTTTTATTGACAATTATTTTAAAACATTTTCTCTTTGTTTGAAGAATTCAGTACAGAACGCATTGTGTTGAACCAAACGGTGGTAAATATCTTGTGACCACAACATGCTCGTATAACTGCTTGAATACGCCATTGGTTCTAGACTAAAATGGGAAAATCTCGAACCTGGAAATTATAAAAATTATGAAACTTTGGGAACATGTAGACCACATATAGGTACCTATGTACTACGCATTTTTGTCTGCAGAGAAACACTCTGAGTGGGTAAAAAAATTTGGAAATGGAAAATTTTACATTCTGTCGATGCGCATAACTCGCTAATCAGAAGCGATAGAGGAAAAGTTTTAAGACAAAAATTATTTGTTTGAGCAAGGTTTATCAAGAAGATAGAAAAAGAAATTACTGTATTTTTTTATTAGTTGTTTCTTATCTAAAAGTTGTAGGCTAGGAAAAGAAGAAAATTGGTTGAATGAGGTAAGTAAGTAGTATATATAACTGATCAAATTTGAAATTAACAATAGTTATTGATTGGTTATATAGCAGACCTCTACTGTTAAAAATGGTCGCCATAAGTATTATAAATGTAATTCGTTTACTAATGGTAACAGTCGAAGTTGCCAATAATAATAATGGGCCCCGTGTGAATACCAACGAAATCGACATAATAAAAATATCGTTCTCGATGCTCAAAGAGAAACATAGTTTTCACAGGAAACTGATACAACTCTAGAATGTTTGCAACCGCACAGATTACATTCCCTAGAATATATAGATAAGGTATATGCGCCCATAAGGGAAGAATCGGTAGAAGCAATAGAAGCTGAAGAAGGAAAGTGTACACCAGAAGAAGGAGGTATTGCAACTTTAGAGTATAAAACCAACGCTGTTACGTATTGGAAAAGTGGGAAGAAAAGACGACTTGCGTTGAATACCGTCCAGTAAAAGTTCCGCAAAGTTTCATCTATGCAGCAATTGTATAGGTAAATGGTGAAGTAATATTGTGACAGCAACGATTTGTTGTATTATTCTATAGTATTATTAGATGGTGGGAAGGTGGGAAGAATTAATAAGCAGAGGTGATACGCCACGATTCGTGTATACTAAATTTGTAAATAATATTGATTCAGGTGCCATTATTCATGATTTGGACGTCCAGTGATGGAGATTAGAATCTAACACAGACATTAATTTAGAGAATCTTAAAGCGTCACGGCACTGGGTTTGTAATTATAAGAGAATTTACAAAATAGTTTCAAGAAAAATAAATAAACTTATTATGCGATGATATGGCACATGTTTAGTATTATCTCAAAAATGTTCAATGGGCGCTAGTCAGTCAGCGGATACCAACCTCGTTTTGAAAATTAGTAACAATGTGGGTTACGTGAGGTTGCGCGTCATCGTGCATTAAAAGAAGAATTCCTGTATGTACTTTAAGTATTTAATCCAGGCTTGCTAAAAGTGGCTAGTAGCCATTGAAAGAAATGTTTTCCCACACGATCAAAGAACCGACACCATGTCGGTCTCTGTACAATCGTCTATTCTCCGAAAGGCTTACCAGGTCACCTCTAAACTATCTGTGTGGGGTTGTATTAAGCTTGTTCCAAAGTTTTATTGAAGTCAAAGTGGGATCACGTACGACATTTAATATAGAAAATTGGTCATCTCCCACCGGTTTTTAGTTTCCTTCCTTATCCTGGATAATGAAGCAATGGTGCACGATTTAAATGCCCCGTAATAAAGAAAATTTAAGAATTACACCTTTTCATCGATAATAATAGACTGTGACAATAAACATTAATTTACGCCCACTTAGGTTTCATTTTATGCTTCATATACTGCGAGTTAATTTTATATGCAAGCAAATACATTAGTTCCCTTTATTTATAAAAAAAAAAAAACAAATTTTATAAACTACGTGTTAATTACCACCTGTTACAATTGATTAGTAAAATCATATTTAGATCATGGTTTGCTTTGAAAGGCGACCCTATTAACACCTACTGGCATGTAATGTTAAAATTTGTATTTCTTACCAAGTAGACGGTGTGATGCGGTGTACCATGCAGGCAGGGAAACAAATATAAACATAGTAGACAACTTTTTAATTGTGCGTGGGTATTAAAATGTTGAAATAAATACCAGGTCTAGTAGTATGAAACCTAAATTTCCCTATAGATGGTGCCAGCGTTCAGTTTATCACCATAAGACCCCTGTCACATAGCCATCATCTTCTTCTAACAGCTGACGAAGAGTGTCAACGAACATTAAACATTAACCCGCGTTCCGTACACTAGTGTATTTTTTTATAACCTCAAACATGTCAAGTTTCGAGCCTAATAACTACGATTTGCGGACAGCATTAATTTTTTGTTACCATTTAAAGAAAACTGCTGCAGAGTCGCATAGAATGCTTGTCGAAGCATACGGTGAACATGCTCTCCGTAAAACACAGTGCTTCGAGTGGTTCAGAAGATTCGAAAGTGGTGATTTTGAGGTTAGTAACAAAGAACGTGGAAAACCACCAAAAAAGTTTGAAGACAAAGAGTTGCAAGCCTTATTGGATGAAGACGATGCTCAAACTCAACAAGAACTCGCGGATCAATTAAATGTATCGCAGAAAGCTATCTGCAATCGTTTAAAAGCCAAAAAGTGGGAAAATGGGTTCCGCATGAATTGAACGAAAGACAGCAAGAAAACCGAAGAACCACCTATGAAATGCTGTTTAACCGGTTCAATAGAAAATCATTTCTCCATCGAATCGTGACAGGTGATGAAAAATGGATTTATTTTGAAAATCCTAAGCGTCGTAGATCATTGCTGAATCCAACCGAACCATCGACATCAACTGCAAGACCGAATCGCTTTGGAAAGAAGACGTTGCTCTGTATTTGGTGGGACCAGAAGGGTGTTATTTATTATGAGCTGCTGAAACCTGGTCAAACCGTCAACACTCAACGCTACCAACAGCAAATGATAAATTTAAGCCGAGCAATAACTGAAAAAGACCGGAATATGCAAAAAAGGCAGCACAAAGTGATTTTGCTGCATGATAACGCCCCATCTCATACAGCAAAACCGGTCAGGGAAACAATTGAATAGTTCAATTGGGAATTACTACTGCATGCGGCTTATTCCCCAGACTTGGCTCCATCCGACTATCACTTATTGGCATCGATGGGTCACGCTCTCGCTAACCAACGCTTCAATTCTTACGAAAATGTATAAAAATGGCTTGATAATTGGTTTGCTTCGAAAGAAGAAAAGTTTTTGGCAAGGCATCCATAAATTGCCGGAAAGGTGGGAAAAATGTGTACAATCCACTGGAAGTTATTTTGAATAAAATATTTTTTATCCCTTTTGAATAACAATCGTTTTATTTTTACAAAAAAAATTCGGTTTCATACTACTAGACCTGGTATATACTTAAACGAAGATAAGTAAACATAAATTTGCATTTATTTCATACAATGGAATCCAATGGATAAATTAACATCTTAACGGCAAAAATTAAATTAAATTTCAAAGAGGGGCAAATATCATTTCCAAAATACAAAAATTTCATTTACATTATAATAAGTATATAAGTATACATGTAAGTTATTAAGTGCAATTTCTATATACATTTTTAATCATATTCCTTGTGGAACTTTCAAGATTTTATAGGCGTTCGGAGATTCAATATTTCTTGAAAAAAGTTTAAATAGCTTTCTTTTATTCGTTACTTATATAAAAATTAATATGTTTTAGAACTTGTTTTGGCGCTAAGCCATTTTCAACTAAAGTATTTAGATGGGAGGTTTCAAACAAAGAATCGTAAAAAATAAACAGTTTTTAAAAAACGGGTGAAAAAATGATATGAGGGTAACGTGTGCCAAAAAGTTTTTTTAATTATTTATCTCTCGCTTTTTTTTTATCCTTCTTCATTTTAACCTCTATTTCTAATATTACTTTTACATTTAAAAGTTAATTCACTATAAAAGCTACATTTTTATCCGATTTAATTTTAATTTTATAACAATTTTTTAAACTTTTAAACTTCTAAAACGATTAAAACCGCCTACAGATCCACAGGACAACTGAGAATGGAACTTTTGAGAGTCAATAATCACATCACCGATAGTTAAACCATCTTAAAATATATCGAATCTGTAAACAGTGTAGATGGGTGGAAAATAGTCAGAGCTGGAATGGTCAATAGATAATCAGTGTGTCGTTAAACCGATCACATCGCAGTCTTGCATAGTATGCTCGTTTTGCATCGTATGCTGTGAAACTAATGAGATTGAACTGCCTGTTTCCCATTCTTAGAGTCACTGTTGAAGGCCTTCCAAAGCTCCGATAGGATCATATTTATCCATGCGAATGGATTTGACGGAATCGGGACTAAGAAAATCCAGTATTCTTACACCAGTTGTTTTGCGGACTTAAAACTCTCTGTTAGTAGCAACTAATTCGTCGTCATAATCTCTTTATAATCGTGTTCTGTTGGCATCGGTTGAGCAAATTTGTCAATTGACTCTTCAACATTGCAATATCACCGGCTAGATTAATATTAATTTTAAATGTGCCATGTCCACATAATGCCAGAAATGTTCTTATTAGCGATAGTTTTAATGTCATCTTCAGTGTAGTGAGTTCTACACGGAGTTAATACTATATGCTCTCATGGGCCATTTACATATCATTTAGTCCTCACAAGAAAACAGAAAACTATCGGTTTCTCTTCTAAGCATCGTAGCCGTTTTAATCTGAATTTATGTTGGTCATACTGCCTATTGTAGATAACACGAACCTGGAGAAGTACATCTAATATACATATGTACATTCTATGCATAATTCTATACAAAGAACTCAACATTTGAAATACCATCAACTTCATATAAGAACGTGAGTAACCTTATAGATATAAAATGATTATTATTATACAAAGATGGTTTGGAACATTAATAGTACAAAATCGAAGAAAACGTAGAGGTGAAATATATAGCAGTAAAGGCCATCAAAGGATTATTAACGTTGAATGTGTTCACTGCGGTTACACAACCTTCAAAAGCACTTAGCTACAGTGAAGTTACGGCACACAAAGTGCTCCTCTTAGAAGTCCACATAAAACACTTGAACTGTTGAATATGATGAAACTGTGCAATCACTAGTAAGACGTAAAGTACATGGGTTCTTTGTAGAGAACCTGTCCCCTATATTAATTTTCTTACTAGCAGTAATCGATAGCGATTCAGATATACCCAAAGACCTGGTATTATTGGACATTGGCTTTGCTCAAGACGAATTATGAAAGAAAACAATATTAAGTAAACAATATTTATATGATATCGACATAATTAGAAGACCGCAGAATGCAGCAAACTTT
Organism: Chrysina gloriosa; assembly: GCA_038088585.1. NCBI lineage: Eukaryota > Metazoa > Arthropoda > Insecta > Coleoptera > Scarabaeidae > Chrysina > Chrysina gloriosa. The sequence goes on from CM076087.1 coordinate 56,038,501, forward strand.
AGTCGAAGGTCTATCAACTATCCAGTCGCGGACAACGATATGTTGTAATATATTGTGGCAATGAGGGTGCGGCAAGAATCTTTGAAAATGGTAGTCGATGACTGAATGTATCCAGATAATGTGGTTGTAGAGCCCGTGTGATCCAGCGGTTACGTAACTTGACTATGATGTCGAAGACTATGTTTGAAATCCAAGCGTTCCGGCCTCGTTTATGGTCTACTAAAGTTAAGCAGCTACTTTCGTTATGGAAAAGAGAGTAATAATGGTGATTGGGTAATAACCTTCAACTAGGGGTGCTTCCTCGTTGCGTGTTAGTGCCCTACCATCAGGGGCGGCTCCTCCATTACTGCTGCTGAGCAGCGGAACCACCAAAATAAACCCTCAATTTATGCATTAAGCCTTAAATATCAACATTTAGCTTTGCTGAGTATTCCATTAAAAATAGTAAATTTACCTAACTTCATCGTGCGTAACTGACATTTAAATAATTATTTGCTCCTACGAAAAATGCCAGAGCTGTACAATCATAGAATCGCAAGCGCAACGCATTCATAATTTCTGAGAAAGTCGTCTCTGCAGCGCAGCTCTTTGCAATACAGGTAAATTCATACACGAAGTAAATTCAATCATTCTTTATTACTCGATAGTTCAATGAGAAACAAGACTTCATATTGATACAATTACTTAAAATATAAAACAAAATCAAGAAAATATAAAATGTATATAGAATATATAGAACACACATAAAACACATAATGACAACAAAAGTAATCGAAAAGCAGCTACTTTGCGGAAGAAAGATACTCAGCTGTATTATAAAACTTTTTATTGTGTAAGTAGTTCTTCAATTGAATCCTAAACTGTTTTGATGATACATTATCTTGTCTTATCTATGTCGCGTGGAAGTTTGGTATAGTATTGGATAGCCCGGTAGTAGGGGCTCCTTTCAAATACTGCTGTTCTGTGCCTGGGCAGGTATATTCAAACTACAGGTGCCACGGCTGGTCACTGCACTAGACACCTCTCCATTAGTGACAAAATCGCGTTTATTTTTTTTTGTACAATATTAAGATGTCGTATATATATATATATATATATATATATATATATGTAGACTAAACAACGGTAATATATGTAATTCGTCAAATAACGCCCTACATGAAATAGTCGAAGGAACTCCCACAATATCTCTAATTTTTTTCTTTGAAGTAGAAATATATTCTCGGCTTGTGAGGATGAGCCCCAAAACACTAAACCATACCGTAGCCTCGATTCTACATATGCGAAATAGAATGCATATCGCACCAACTAGACATTACACTCACAACATCAGCTAAAGCATACGATAGTTCCTCGACACATGACCCTTACACTAGAATACTTGTGTCGTCAACGCATCGCGAGAGAGTATAGGGCCCATCGAAGAGTTTAAGTCATTGACATACAATAGAAAAAGTGTTGGCGCGTAAATCGAACCCTGAGGGACGCCACAGTCCATTCTCAAAGGTGATAAAATAAAACCTTTATATATATATATTGTTCTTCGCCCTCTATACAGACGTAACTCAACCGGGCCGTCAGAAAAGATCCTATAAGATTATTAGCCACACCCTGAACACCATAATCGTTAATTTTATTCAACAGTGCCTGATGATCCACGGTATCAAAGGCCTTACCTAAACACGCCCTCCCACACATTTCCAAACGTCTAGTGCATTATGGATGTATTTAGACACATGGCACAGGGCATCCGTCGTGGACCTACCAGGCACAAAACCAAATTGCGTGTTCGATATAAGGTCGAGGATAGCCGACGGTCTTTGGCACACGAGCGCGGGAACGTCGAGATGAGCTGCATTTTCTGCCAGCAATGGTCAGTGGGAGTCGGTCGATGCTAATGTAGGCATCGCGGGCGTTTAAAATTACAATTACGTGTCAATGTGATGTAAACATAGATATTGTTTTTAAAACCGGCGAAACTAAGTTTCAAAATCTTAACTTTCACCAACAACTGGTAGTAAAAGATCGTGGACGTCCCCTTCCTGTACTCAATATTGAAGTGAAAGTTTTGGAAAAACTTATAAAAGACAATTTAATAAAGACAATTGGATTTGTGGCTGTGGCGAAAAAAAACGCTTTTCTTTTCGGTGGGCATTGTTCGGAACTGATTGCGAAGAAAAATTTGGCGGGTAAAAGGCTTACGTGATTTAATAGATTTAAGCGAAAAAGTGAAAAAACGTGAAAGAAGCCGTGCGCAGATCAGCAATCAAATGAAATTTGCATTATTTGGGAAAGTAAATATTCAAGCTCAACTTGATTCTACTTATTGGATAAATGGTGTCTCTTTAGTCTCTTTAGATTTACATGACATATCTGGATTCTGTAGTCATTCGCAGCAGCTGCAATTCATAGGAGAAAATGTACCCCATTCTGCATGTAAGCGTTGGAATTTCATTATTCGTACGGTTAACCGTCCGGTCAGTAACCAAAAATTTACCATTTATTCGACAACTGGGTACCCGGGTACCCATCTACTGCCTCAGTTGCCGTGCGTTCAAATTTTGTATCGTTCTATTTGGTACGCACAAACCGCGATTTATTTTATTTTTATTTATTTTCGTCTCCAGACAGCATAATTTTTTGCGCGCGACTATCGGTCTTAAAAACGGCGTTCAAACTGACCGCGAAAATCCTTCAACGACGGATCGCGTTCGTGCGTACTCAGAGCTTACGCTGAGGCACCAACAAGTGAACATCAAGTTGGAAGGCACAATATTGGGCGACAGATATGGACCTAATAGGAACACCAACATGCTGTCAAATCTCGACACGTTCAAATAGTTTTTCACGCCAGAAATGGAACTTTGCAGCATTTAATGAAAGAAATCCAAGGGAAAAACCAACTAGTGTGGAAAAATCTTGAGCTTCAGGAATTTTATGCATTCCTGGATATTTTGATAACCTCTGGTGCCAACAACTCGAATACTGAGAATACAAATGATATGTGGCAGTCGTACTTATATCCATTGTATCGTGCAGCAATGGGCATCCTCTCGCTTCTGGAACATCATTGGTTTCATTCGATTTGATGATACCAATACTCGTGCTCATAGCATGGAGAGTGATGCACAAATCAGTAGGCATTTCACAACGAAAGTGGCGATTGAAAGCTTTTTTGGTAGAGCTATAAATCCATATGTGCGACCAAGAACATCTGAATCTTCGACACCCCAGGCACAACTCGATTCAACCGAGAGGAAACAGATTACCAGTGCATGCCATGCTTGTCTTCAGAGCAAATTCAAAAACGTGGCAAAACTCGTACATCGTGTTCGGTATGTGAGTTACCTATTTGTAATGAACATTGTATTTCGACCACGATAAATTAAATTAAGGAAATTACATAGCATATTGTTGATTATTTATTAAAAAGTCAAGTTACATAAACACCATGATAAATGGCCTTCTTCGTGTGTATAAACCGCGCTTTCATATATAATAACGTTAGTGAGTACCCGGGTACCCGGTCATTGAACAGAGGAGGTATCGAGTTGGATAGTGAATAACTTTTATTGAATGGATGGATTGAAAAATTTTGACGAAAAATTGGCGTCAAACTACTTCACCTTCGGGGATCCGGATCATCGTACAATTTTTTAAGGGGAAGTTAATAGATTCTACCCTGGAAACTGACATGGATACCCGGGTACCTGGTTATTGATCGGGCAGTTAATGTGATTTACGAACATAGAGATTCTATTATAGAATGTATGAAACATCTGGAAGAAGATTCAAATGCTGTAACGTGCAAAGAAGCAAGATGCATTCGATGTATTCTCGAAGATCCAAATTTTACTTTTTGGGTGACTGTTGTTTCATTATTCATTATGCCATATGTTGAAGTTTTAAATAACCAACCACAAAAAAGGACATGAATCCAATAATAGAATCAGGAAATACATTGCAAAACCTCTAGCGCTTATGTAACTATGTAATCATAGATTTTTCAATTCTATAGGCAATTTTAAAATAAATGTTATTAAGATTCATTATGTTGAAACCTAACTTGACCTCGGATGTTTTAATCTCTTTAATCGTTTTTTTTTGCATGCGTAGTGACGTTATTGGTTTTAGTTAGACAAATAATTGGTGGAATTCAAAACTAGTAAAGTTTTTACTGGACAGACATGGTTTTAGCTCCCTTTTTGTCGCCAAGATGCTCATGGATTGACTCGTCTTTTCTATTGACAGGCCTGGATTTTCATATGCCAAGATTAAATTGACGCAACATTTGCCCTATCACTACCAAGATCGAACGCGCTACATGGGTTGTCCTATGTTTACTACGTACAGAAATGCTAATTTATTTTATAATGATATATTATGATTATTATTATTATTATTATTATTATTAAATGAATTGGATATAAGTTGGCTGTAACTATCCATGAAATTGAGCTTTGTATTTGGCAAAGTATCACTGGAATAAGAAGAGGAAATATTTGATGTTTTCTCTTAATAAAAGGGTAGTTATTCTTCATTAACATATGTCGATATGTCTTGTTTTATTATTATTATCAATACATCTTACTTTATAAGCAAAAATTCAAAAAGATCACATTACAAAGGCATGTTGAAAATTTCCATATGCTGACTATTCTAAAATCGCATGGTGTCCGTATTACCAAAGCACTTTCATTAAATACCCACACACACACCCCTGAATATTGGGGGAACTACTACTCAGCGTAAAAACGTATAGCCTAGATGCACTTGTGCGTATTTACTCCGCCGTGGGCATAAACTACGTGGAGTACACTTTGTTCCGATTATCAAATGCCGTAGGACCCTTTAAATCAGTAGCGTAACCAGTGACAAATCGTTTCGTTACGCGAAATTGAAAATAAAATATTCAACAGCACAATACCTGCCTGGTTAGTAGTTTACACGTGGATATTGTACTGTGTTACAAGTAAATTTGCACGACTATTGATTTCTAGTTTTTTGTATGCATCAACGGTGTCACCATATAAATTACATTACAGTTTTGTTTTTATCATTATAATTAACATTAGATTGTTCAGTAATATAATATATTTAAACTTCTTACAATGCTGGTAGGTGGTATATCAATTCTATTAATAATGTATTTTAATGTTTTGCATTTCCAACTATCCATAACGTGGTAAACTATTTACCAGAGTCAAAGCATGAAATCATAGAATCTGGATGATTCTCTAAAAGACGATGTAACTAATTAGGTGCATTAATTATGGAGCTACAAAGTAGCTGCGCAATAGTTTACTAAGCAAGCATAAATTGCATATGCCAATACTCACGGAGGGAATTACGTTTCATTAATCGCGGACTGCAAATGTAGACTATATAGTTTCCTCCTTATTAGGACATTGATTTCTAGTTTTTTGTATGCATCAACGGTGTCACCATATAAATTACATTACAGTTTTGTTTTTATCATTATAATTAACATTAGCTGGTTCAGTAATATAATATATTTAAACTTCTTACAATGCTGGTAGATATCAATTCTATTAATAATGTATTTTAATGTTTTGCATTTCCAACTATCCATAACGTGGTAAGCTATTTACCAGAGTCAAAGCATGAAATCATAGAATCTGGATGATTCTCTAAAAGACGATGTAACTAATTAGGTGCATTAATTATGGAGCTACAAAGTAGCTGTGCAATAGTTTACTAAGCAAGCATAAATTGCATATGCCAATACTCACGGAGGGAATTACGTTTCATTAATCGCGGACTGCAAATGTAGACTATATAGTTTCCTCCTTATTAGGACTTACCAATACGGTATAGCGAAACCGCGATTATTGAAAAACAATCTCCCAGATAATATGAGAATTATTCCTGGAAATGGAGTTGACAAAAAACGTGGCCCCTTCACCCGAATGCAATTTGTGCTTACTTAGTAAGCTATTGCACAGCTACCTTGTAGCTGACCAATTAATGCACCTAATTATTTAGGTCGTATTATAGAGATTCATTTAGATTCTATGAATTGATCATCAAAACATATACAATTGGTGCAAAAGTTAATTGCTACAGAAAAGTAGAATTAATTTGTGAGTAATGATGTGCCACATTATCAAAGCTTATGTTACAGTAAATATGTAATTTAATTAATTTATACGTGAATTAACACGGTGGATTTTTTTAATTGCGGTAGCTGTAGTCATGGTCATCGTGTCACAATTGTTGTAATAAATATGTTTCCAAGATAGCATTGACGATGACGGTTGAATATCAAAATTACAGTGTCATATAAAAATGAAAACATTCCGTTCAATAGTTATATTATCGCCAATCGTACAGTCCAAAACCCCATGCCGTTAATCCTGGCAAAATCTGAACAATACTGCAGAGCTATAGAATTCGTATATCTAAAACTGAAATAAATAGCTCTTGTATGAGAACCAAGTCACAACTGAATGGCAGTTACTTTGTTTAGGTAACGAATAAAGTTGGAATGCAGAGTTTATTAACGTCCTTTACGATGTATATTAAATTAATACTTTCTCCGGAAAGTGCTATGGAATGAGCGAGAGCAAAGTAAACAAAAATACTGGATAAATCGTGCAGAGATTGAATACCTGTCTTAGCTTTAGCAAAGTTGACTGACAATCTCATTGGATTTTCTTTCGAACTGAATCTGCTAAGTACGTAAATTAGAGATAAAAATAGAACATGTATATGTATGGAGGCAGTAGAATCTATAAAAGATTGTGGAGATTTGTATGTACCCATGCCAAGAGGCAGCAAGTAGATGTGTATGTACATACGTATATACTAGTGATGGGAAAACCTGTTCTTTTAAAAGAACAGTTCCAACCGTTCTCGTTACTTTGAAATATCGGCTCCAATATAACAGGTCATCGTTGTTTCGTACTCGACAGTTCTATTTGATAACGCATCATAAAATCAATAAAATATGTCATGTGTACATCGCCTTTGGCGGCCTTTGCTTGATTTGATATATAGTTTGTTTTTCCCCGACGTTATACTTTCCCATCACTAGCTCTAACATCTTGGTGATTCCCCGAGTTATATGATTGTGTATTGATGATGTAACTGCATCCTACGTACATTAAGTTTTTCGTTAGAAGTTCCTATACAGTTTTCTTTTCGATTCAACGCTAGTTTACACACATGGTGTAAAATAAATATAACAAAAACATTTAAGTCCGATTTCATTGTGGACACATCTGTCTGCTACAATCCGTAGCTGATCCATCGAACAACAGCTTTATAGTTAGGAAATAGGAACAATCATCAAGTTGGTAATCACCATTCATTCATCCGGAAGTTTCCCAGGCAAAATAATCATCATGCAGAAATATTTAATAGGAAAGAAGTCGATGATGTGGAATTTCTTCTTGAACCGCTTACGCTGGAGACCGTCCGAAAGGAACCATTCTTTGCCCAGCGAGATAACAGTTGCAACCGTTCTAGATCTAGAACGGTTCTAAAATAACAGATAGTTCAATAACGACCCATCACTAGTATATACAACAAAAGAACGTGCGGATCTGTATCCTTAGAGCGTACGATGCCTATTATTACTTGCCTTCAACTCAAAAACGAAAATATCAGTTTCGGATCTTCTTAACGTTTTGGATTATTTACAGGCGTTCAGCTGAAGAAGCTATAATATTTATAGCAACAATAACGATAACTACAGCCTCGCTATAATACCCAGCCGTTTTTTCTCAAACTCCAGGTGTACTCAGATAGTGAAAATGAGTACCCGAGATTTATTTTCTGGGGTAATGATAGGCGGCTAAAGGGTAGTTCTCAGTCACACTTTCTTCAATCCTGCAGCCTTCGGCCTCAAAAATCGGTAATTCGAACTAAATGGATCTTCATTGGCGGAAATGGGACCTATTACTATCAAGAATCATAATCCAACTTCGTCAATTTTCTGAGATGTAGGTATCTGGTATATATGTATGTATGTATGTAAGTGAGGTTACCATTTGGGTCCAAAATTGAAAACGCAAATTTCGGCAATGACGCATTACAGCCAATATGAAAAAGGTTCGATATCATACAAATCACACTTTATAAGAAGAATCCGAGCAGTACCTACACGTGGGATTGTAAATTACTAATATAACATTATAGGGGTTCAAACATGATACTTTGCACTTATATCTTTTTCTAAATGTATATTAAACAGAATTAGAAAATGTTATTTTTGGAGTTAAAGTGTAACCGCCTTCTTTAATATTGAATCATTTTTATTTTAGACATAAAATGTCAGATTTTTTAACCACTTCTATTCCTTGCGTAAAAATATGAAATTAATAATAAAGTAATATCAGTAAACCGGTTCCAAAAACAGTATCACGAATAAACGCTAGCAGAAGCAAAACGCCTCTAAGTAATTGCTTTTACAGTGTGGTGTGCGTGGAGTCCTATAGCAAACCCGATGCGATATTTTTGTTCACAATATTGGTTATCAAATGGGATAGCCACAATGCATTCACATGTCAGGCCATAGTTATCAAGACGCAAATCTTGTAGAAGTTTAACTGTAGTCCCCTCCCTTTCCTCTGCGATGTGCTCAAATATGATAGCCATAGTCCGTGCTGATTTTAACATAATTTACACTAATATTAAGGCACTTATCTTATCGTAAAACCAGTTTCCGAATTCCATCCTCAAAAATCTACCACCTGATTTGCCAACCACTGCAGCACCACTATTTTAGTCATCATCATCGCCACCGTCGTAGCGCTGGTCGCCTAGGTGACTTTTCAAGTGAAGAAACAAGTGGTATTCACTGGGCGTTAGACCAGAGCTATACGGAGGGTGATCAAGTTGTTCCCAGCCATATTATGCAATGAAATCTTGTGTTCAACGAGCCACGTATCGATGGACATTACATAGAATTGACAAACCATCTGGGCCGGACAACCGCGCTGCAGCGGTTGGAAAATTAGTCGGCAGATTTGTATGAGGATGGAGTTCGGAAGCTGCTTATACGATAAGATAAGTGCCTTGTGGGATAGAAATTATGTCGAAGAGTAGATTAAGACACAGGCTTTCTTATAAGAATAAAATTGTCAAGAAATTGTATTTGTGTTTTCTTTTATATCAAAACGGAAGTTACCTAAGGACCATGCCTGGTAGTTCACCAGCAACGTTTCTTCTTTACTTTCTTTGTCGACGATAACGACTTAGTTGTTGAAATATTGTATTTAGCGATATTCAAATCGGCGTAGTCAAAGTAGAAATTAAATCTATTTAGATGGATATTGGCTGAAACATAGCGAAGACAGACAAGGTGATAGAAAAATAACTATCTCGATCAGAATCAATGTAAAAACCAACAGTGAATTTCACTCGCAGAACTTAAAACAATAACTAGTATAAGTATTGATTAAATTGTTTGGAATTGGAAGGAGCCTCTTATTTGTCATAGTTTTAAAACAAGATACCGACTTTTTCAAACATTTGCACTATTTTATGAAGTCTCCCTAAGCTCATCTCATTTGCCTACAATTTTAATATATGAGACCTCAATTGTCTGACATTTGAAATGTTTTCTAAATCCCTTGTATTAATCTAAAGGCATCCATTAATGATTAGAAGTAATAAACATTGATGAACGCCACACATGTGTGTATGAATGCACCTATATATTTTGGAAAGCCGATCGAGGTGTGTTTCTAGGTACGGACAGTTGTGTGTGAACGTAAAATTTTAATTGCAACAATAACTTAATTGCTTCACGAAGTAACTAATAATTTGACGCTAATTGTACATGTTATGCGTGATATATTATTTATTACAATACAAATTTGTAATAAAACTATGGAGATAAGCATGAATTAAGCATAGGAATGGACAATAAATGACATACCAGGAAGAAAACTTTTCCGACTTTCACGTTTTAATAGCACATCTAACCACGGTAAGTATAGCTTTTGTATGGTTATTTCTATCAATTTAGTAGTAATGTATTTAAAACTTGATCAGCCGTTAAGTATGTACGAATAATTCATAGTGGCTGATAAGTAAAGGCCGGATAATATGCAGTTTGTATAAATTTGCATATTTGCATACTCTATGCATTTTGTATATTATTTGCATATTCTGTAGTAATTCAGCATATTTGAAGTATCCGAGTTTTATTTATTTATTGGATGTAATTTATTATAGGATAGGCATTACTAAAAATATGTTGTGGTTGTAACAAACAAAGAGCTACACAGCCCTCTTTAAAATAAAAATAGCATTCTATGAAGCCTCATCTCGATACTTTTCCAATAAGCGCTTCCAAAAATTTATTAATGCTGTTCCCATACATCTAGACCGGGTCAGAATTCAAGGAAAAGCTAATTCCCTGAAACTTCTAAATAAATACAAAAATACATTTTACCAGAAAATTAGGAGCACAGGTGTTTCCTTGCTATTCGGAGAAATTTATATATTTATAAATTTATATATATATATAATATTTTATTCGAAAGCAATATTATTTATTTTAAACGTCATTTTACGTTGGTTTTTCGAAGTGTAAACTTGTGGGTTGTTATTAATTATAATAGCAAAAATGCCGAAAATAGCGACTGTGCCTGGATGGATTGCACCTTATTCAAAATTGCGTATGGATGGAGAAAAAGTATTTTGCGTAGCTTGCATCAAGATTGTAAGTAAAATTTAAGTTTATTTCCTCTTATTAATCTATAGTTTTTAAACGATGTTTAACAAAATCACCAATACAACGCTTCGACAAATAATTTTATTTTAAAATTTTATTTTAAAATGAGTAAAATGAGATGTATATTTCATGCGTATTTTTCGCATATCATCAGCACAATACGGAATATCTGATATTCCGTATTCTGCTGATGATTTTTAAATAAAAATCATTTTAAAATAAAATTATTTGTCGAAGCGTTGTGTTGGTTATTTTATTAAATGTCGTTTATTCCAATTGCTTCGCAAACTCTTTACATATTAGTTTTTTATTATTCCTTTATCTTTTACTAACACTTATTTTATAAGAAAACAACTGATGATGTGATATTTTTATGCAGGTTGCAAGTGAGAGAAAGTTTCAAGCCGACCAGCACATTAAAACTCCATCTCATGCTGCAAAACTATCAAAGATGAAATTGGCGAAGAAGGGTCAGCGAACATTACTACAATGTTTGCCATCAACCTCCAAAAAATCGGAACAAGAACAATTTAACGAAAATTTGTGCCTAATGTTTGTGTCGGCAGATATTCCACTACATAAAATAAACAATTTAAATGTCAAATTATTTTTGCAAAAGTACACCAGCAAATGTAATATTCCCGACGAGAGCATCTTAAGAAAAATTATATTCACCGTATCTATGCAGAAACATTGAGTAGCATTAAGAAGGCTGTGTCAAACAATTACCTTTACATATGCGCAGATGAAACTACTGATAGTGTGGGCCGATACATAGTTCATTGAATGATAGGTACCCTTAACGTATCGGTTCCAGCAAAATCTTATGTAATTTCATCCAAACAGCTGGAAAAGGCAAATAATTTGACAATAACAAGGTTTATACACGAAGAACTGGCAACCTTTTTCTTACCGGAATCGATTCCAACAGAAAAAATTCTATTGTTTTTAACGGATGCCGCACCATACATGGTGAAGGCAGCTTGCAACTTGAAAATCTTTTACCCAAATTTAATTCACACAACTTGCTTGGCGCACGGACTAAATCGTGTTGTAGAAGAAGTAAGAAACCATTTTCCCTTGGTAAATACTTTAATTAGTAGTGTTAAGAAAGTGTTTTTAAAGACTCCATTAAGAGTTCAGTTTAACAAGCAACATCTAGCCGGTATTCCGCTTCCTCCTCAACCAGTAATCACACGATGGGGAACGTGGTTGGGAGCTGCTATTTTTCATGCAAATCATTACGAAGAAATAAAGACAATTATTATGGATCTTGATAGCGGTACACAATCTGTGCTAGACGCCCAAAAGGTGTATTCGAGTCAAGAAATACCTCAACAGTTGGCGTTTATTAAAGCCAACTACAGTTTTATTTCCACTTCTATATTGCAATTGGAAAAACAATTTATGTTGCTAATTGAGAGCGATGAAATAATAAACAAATTTGAAAAGTTATATTTTGATGTTAAAGGAAGGGTGGGAAAATCCTTGTATGAAAAATTTTTAAGCGTAATAGAAAAAAATGAGGGTTTTAAAAAGTTAAAGGATATTGGTAAAATCTTGTGTGGTGAGTCAGTAGAAAATATTGAGTTGACAATAGAGGATATTTCTAATTTGAAATGTGCTCCTATAACAAGCGTGGACGCAGAAGGAACCTTTTCAATATATAAATACATGTTATCAGACAAGCGCCACAATTTTTCTATTGAAAACTTTGAGAAATATGCAATCTTATATGATAGATCTCTACCACTAATAGGTCAATAAAACAAGGCTGGTTTGAACGATAGTTATATTTTCAGAACGTTTACAAACGTTTTCGGAATACCTTCTTCAGTGAAAATATAACTAGATAAATATATTAACAAACATTTGTTTTTTATTTGGGAATTATCAACAAAATAACTAATGACTAGGATTTCTTGATATAGAGGATGTGTAACCAACTTTTATATATATATAAATTATAGAAACTAAATTAATGTGTAAACATACATGCAAATTAAGTAAAACCTTATATCAAGAAATCTTTGTCGAAACCTTAACAATTCTGTTCAAGGACTAGGGAAAACCCAAATTTAAAAACCTAGCCAAAGGTTTCCTTCTTAAGAAATGCATTTTACTCCAATTTTTTTATCTGCATATTTTTCATAAGAAAGTGCATATTTACGCCAAAACATCTGCATATTTATGCGCATATTTCCACTTTTTGCATATAATCCGGCCTCTACTGATAAGTATTTTAAATTGTAAACTATTGTTTCGTCCTATTAATGCACATCAGCTAAATTCAAATTCCAAATTTCTCCTGGGCGCCTAAGTGCTTTCAGCATATGCATAGGTTACAAGTTATATATGCAGATAGTTGAGGTTGTACAAATTGCTTAAAACAAAAATATTACTCGATTAATAACTGATTCGACTATGAATGGTACGATTTTGTTCTTAAAAAAGAGAGAAAGATGTAATTTCTAGAGCCATCTATTAGATGAGAGTGACCACAAGCACACATTTACCGTATTTACTTAATCATTGAGTCAAATTTTTGTTTAACATCAAATTAGTGAAGTTGAACTTGGTTATTCTGGTTTTCATTTATCACTTTCCATAACTTCCTGTTTGTCTCCTCTTTTTACCAATGGTCGTGCAGTTCTCATTTCTATTGCGTTAAAGTCTTTGTGTACTTATTTAGTTTTCATATTTTACTTCTGCACGTTATGGTATTCTAACTAGCACTTTATTAGAGATTTCTGTTTTAGTACTTCTCGAAATTGTAGATTGACATTTTTAAATAGAACCTCTGTATATGTAAACCGATACATGATGTTATTTTGGAATAAGATGGCCATACATATACATACATATAATGTACTATATTTAAGACGGTACCGTTATTTATATATAAATAAGTTATACATAAATCAGAGCAATGTTTTAAGAAAACAAATGTTATTCAAATAACGTGTTTCGATAACTATATAAGTTGTCATCCTCGACGAAGATAACTAAGGGAAAGAGAGCCCGAAGTTGGATTTTAGCTAACACTTGCCTTAGGAACCGCCCCTCAACATGCGTGATCATTATTTTGACTGATTTCTTTTTGCCGATAGTTATTTCCAGTAGTTATCAATATATAATTTGTTGTAATTAGTTATTTCTATTGGAAAAAACAACTTAGAATACAATGTTTCAACAAAACGTATTATATTTAAAATATGCAACGAATGTTGCTATTTTTCCCAATAGTTCACCATAATAATTCAACTAACTTTCAAAAAACTGCTAAAATAAGTTACTAATTACATGTTTATTGGATTTGTGTTGAGTAGTGTGAATATTTAGGCAATAAAATATGTTACGATATATTACATGTAAAACATTTTTATTTACCTTTAATCTACAACATTCAGAACTAAGAAATCCATTTTATTTCCCGTTTTGAATTACAATGAGATTTAAAGTGTTCTATGCATGATTTATTTTATATATGTACATATATGCTTCTGCAACTTATTATACCGGTAATAGAAATTAAAACGGAAGCTAACTACTTTAATTCCACCTTGCTACAGAAATATTTTCTTGGTTGGTACAATGTGAGAACATTAAATACAGTTTTGTAGTGTTTAATTCTAATTTTAATTAAAGCAAATGCGTGAGTATTTACACACTATAGGTCGATAGAGATATTACTGACAGTGGAATTTTTTATTGTCCATTTTCGAGTTGTATATACGTAAGTATTATGAACAAAAGAAGAGATAAATAACAGAATTACCAACACAAACAAACTGTTCTACTCTTTGAAAAATACATAGCAGGAAAAAAAGAAATAAAACGAAGTACAAAGATGAAAGAATACAAGGCGATATACAGACCAGTACTAACATTCGGAAGTGAAACGTGGATAATGAATGAGAGGCATAAAAGCAGAGTAAGAGCAATAGAAATGAAATACCTCAGACGAACACGCGGAGTGACACTGCAGGACAAAGTCAGAAGTGAAAAAATAAGAGAAGAATTGGAAATCGAGAGTATGGAAGAATACATAGAAGAAAGACAACTAGGATGTTCAAAGAATGGATCAAACAGCGCAAGTGAAAGAAGACGTGGGACGATGAGATGACACTATCAGTGCAATCCTGGAAAAGAGAGGTATCAAAAGGGAAGTATTATGATTTATCTGATTATAAATTTTATCACATTTATATTAAAGTATGAGATTCTTTTAATATAAAGGAAAATGTTGTATTGTTCTTATTTAACATGTTGACTGCCCAACGAATTTTGCTAATGTTCACCGCGGGGTCACCATAATTTTTTCATAATATGTGGTATTCAACATTAAAGTTAAGTAAAAGAATTTTGTTTAATCTGGTTAAATTTTGAATGGCAATGATGAATTTTTCTTGGCTATTAAAAAAAAATAGTAGCGGTCTCTGTGGAACTTAAACACAAATTTTCCAACTTGTACAAGATTTGCGTCTAAGTGATAAATTTTTGTTTGAAGTCCCGTGAAGTTGGCAACCGAATTTGTGAAATATAATAATTCATCGGGGAGAGGGGGTTCGATAGAACTCTTAGAGTTCTAGCGGAAACTATGATTAGAACTGTTGCGCGTTTATGAATACGATATTCGAAGAAATAAAGCTCATCTATACGCATAGTGAAAATAGAAAAAATCGCGTAACAGTTCTGATCGCAGTTCCCACTAGAAGTCTAAGAGTTCTATCGAAAATCCGGATAACGTTCTTTTGTAAAGTTGAAAATTAAAATGATATTCGATGAAATACAGCTCGCTTGTATAGTGAAAACAAACAAAAAACGCGTAACAGTTCTGGTCGCAGTTCCCGCTAGAACTCTAAGAGTTCTATCGAAAATCCGGATAACATTTTTTCTAAAGTTGAAAATTAAAAAGATATTCGATGAACTAAAGTTCGCTTGTATAGTGAAAAAAAAATTAAAAGAATCGCGTAACAGTTCTGATCGCAGTTCCCGCTAGAACGCTAAGAGTTCTATCGAAAATCTGAATAACATTTTTTGTAAAGTTGAAAATTGAAAAGATATTCGTTGCTACGTTCATTTTCGGTATTTTCCATTTTTTCGCACAATTTTGCAGAACTCTTGAAATTTTCCGCAAAGTACTCTAGAACTATTTCATATCTACCAGAAACTACGATGAACTATTATATTTTCACTAATTCGGTTGCCAACTTCACGGGACTCATGTTTGATAGCCAAACCTTCAACGGAAACATCACTGGCTTTCAAGTATGGCAGTCAATGTATTAAATATCAAGACTTGGATTCTTATTGATAAAAATGATGATTCTCAATTCAAATTAATCAGAAAATAACTGTGCATTGAGATCTTAAATTTTGAACTTAAACTTTGCAGATTTTTCTTCTTCTTCTTCTTAATCTTTTTACCCTTTCTACCTTTCGGTGTAAGGGTTCGAGCCACCGAGCCGTATATGAACACGCATATACCGTACCGCTCCTGGCCCGCCCAGTGGCATTTCCTTCATTTTCGCAGCTTATTAGAGGTACCAGATCCATTTTTAGGATTTTAAACTGCTACGCTCTGCCGCTACCGGGTCTCGAACGCCGGCCCATCGCACTGTGAAGCGCGAGCTTTACCACTCAGCCACTGAAGGGCAGATTTTTCTATGAGCTCCAAATTGTTATCTCTTTGCTTATTATACTTTGTATTCTAGTTTAACAAATATCTCTATTCTTCGGTTTACAATTTTATTTACAACAACAATATCAATACAATCGACACAAATAAAGAAAAATAAGATGCAGTTTTAAATCAAACATGTAAGTAATAAAATAGCGACCGCAATTAAAGAAATGACTAATTTGTATGTTAACGAAATTAAATAGAATCTACTTTTATTAAATTTAACTACTTTGGTTATAGCTTATCTAAACAAAACTAATACAGTAAAACTTCGTTATAACGCTCTTCTAGAGCCCTAGAAAAAGAGCGCTATAACCAGCAAAGCGCTATTACCAGGATATCTTAAAAACGGCTAAAAATGAACAAAATTTATTTTTAAAACGTGTTTATATATACGTACACTTCCAATTCAAGGCGGGAAGGTCGAATTTCAATAAATACTACTACTATATATGTACTACTACATATACTTTACTTCTTTTAAATAAAGTAAAAGATAACAAAATCTATTTTATATAAAACTTATACGTTAAAAAAGAAATATGAAACAAACCATGTATACCCTCCTACAAATTTTATTAAAAAAAAAAATCATTAATTTGTATTTGTTTATAGTGACAGATGGTTTTTTTTAAAAATTGCATTTACAGGAAAAAAATGCTCTAATTGTTTTCAAGGCCTCCAAAACGTCGTCTATTTTTGTCGTAATTATTTCTGATGAATCTTCATCCTGTTAAAGTTCCAGTTCTGATGGTGCATTGTAATCGGCGATTAGTGTCTCAAGGCTTAAAAATTAATTGTTCACTAGCCCATTGTCGAAGTTCAAAACTTTCCAATTCAGTAAATTTTTCTTCCATTTGTAAAAGGTCTCGCCAGCCTTCATCGATTTCTACTTCTTCTGTTTTATCTTCCCTTGGAAAGTTACCAACACCTACTTTTTGAAACAATTAAAGATGGTCTCTTTCGTAATGTCCATCCATGCAGCGTATAAAAAGTGGATAGCATCAAAAACAGAAATTGTTGTAGAAGTCGAATTTGAGCTGTCCATAATCGATAGATATCGTTGGACCATCCTTTTCCTGTAACCTTGCTTCAGAACTTTTATGATGCCTTGGTCAAGTGGTTGTAGCTCACTTGTGCTGTTAGGTGGTAAGAAAATCAAGTTGATGTTTTTGAGATTTACCTGTTCCGGATGCGCAGCGCAATTGTCCACAAGCAAAGGTAAGTAACCATTGCACAAATCTATCTCCAGTCATCCATGCACGAGATTGAGAAGAATAAATGTAGGGAAGGGTTTTCACATTCTTAAAGCAACGTGGCTTAAAGTATTTACCAATTACGAGCGGTTTTTTCCTGTCTCTGCCTGTGCCTTTGCTTAATTTTCCTCCATGGCATTTTTCATTTTTTAAAACTAAAGATTTATCAGGCATCACTTTAAAAAACAACCCGAATTTATCCGCATTATAAATTTCTGAGAGATTGTAGTCAGAGGTGAGGATCGACATTTGACCTTTCCAGTCGAATATTACATCAGGATCTACTGAATTTGACTAACCACAAATTTGTTTGTACACGATAGAATGTCTCTTTTTAAATCTATCGAGCCATCCAGTTGAAGCGGCAAAGTCTGTCATTCCAAGACCGTCAGCCACTTGAAGGGCCTTTTCTTGTAAAACTGGGCCACTTACCGAGATCTTGGAGCTGCTGCCCTAGACGAACCAACTTTTCAGAATTGTTTCTAGCTCTTCATATTTCGAGGATCGTACGTAAAGTTGAAGCATTGATATTTTTCGACGCCGCAAAATCTTTTGATTTAATCTACATCTCCTATAAGATCACTTTCTTCTTTTAACGAAAATGATTTTCGCGACATGTTGCCAGCAGCGTAAAAAGTAAAAGACTGAAAGGACACCTTGATTACGCAACAGTCAAATGAATAAGTCAGATTCTCGGAAAATTGTCTAGACAAGATTCGTGGAACATCTTGGTGGGATTTGTTGATACTAATATTTCATAGAAATCGTAATGATGTTCACTTCCCAGAAATATGTAGACCATTTCCGTCTGCTTTTTAACATTTATTTTAATTTAATCACATCCCTTTATAGTGTTTGCAAAATAAAGTTAAAAAATTAATAATTGAAGTATGTATGTTCATTAAAAAATATCCTTCAATGGGGTATTATAAGCTGGAAATGGGAAAATTAGTCGCTGAGACCGGGACAAAGGAAAAAAGCGTTATAACTGGGAGATCATTATAAACGGGAGCGTTATAACGAAGTTTTAATGTACACCAATTACATATCCTTACTCAGCAATTAAACACAACAAAATCGATTGTTTTACTTTTCCTGGCGAGTCGTTTTCTTGTGAATATTATAGGTTAATAAATACCTTAATTTTCTCTTGGATTGTGGATCTTCATGCAAGATTGAGGGAGCTCTACACCTGGTTCAATCCTGGAGATAATTTATCTCGGTGCCAGAAACAGGATGATCCAACTGGAAATCAATCTTAAAATATCATGTACCAGGTATCAAATTCAGCGCCATTGAACACCCTAGAGACGGTTTTGTTTGTGGAAACACCTTTTATAAGAACATACGAAAAATCACATAGTCATATCTGGGTACCCTCAACTAAAAGGTTCCTCTAGTTCATATTTCCTTTAAAATATATTATAGCATTCTAAATTAGGTCTTAAATCAAAACTACAATTGTCTACTACCGAACGTTTAAAACTACCGCTTCGTATTTAGCCACTGAATATTTGACATTCTGTTTCATTGCATGATATCTTATTCATTTTGTTTTCTATTCAATAAAAGGTGTAGAGTATGAAAATTTAAGGTCTTCCGTAGATCATTACGATATGTACATAAATATGATAGAAAAAGGAAAATAATTTTTCAAATTTCTGATTTCCACACACATATTTAACATAGGCATAAAAAGTGTAGTGAGCAGTTGTAAACTTCTAATATACTAGAGAGAGGGACATACAGCACCACATGCCCCGTTTATATGCAAAATTGTCAACTATGGAGTCGACTCATCATATCTACTACCCACGTCCCTGACTTGCCATCACACCATCCAACATTTGCAGATGACACCGCACGGATCAATATTTTGTAACAAATCCACTAATACACTTTGTTCTATAACATGTATTGATAAATTTCGAATTAATTTAAATTATATTTTTTGCAATTCCATTATTATTATAACTATTACTATTTGTATTATTACCACTTCTTATTATTATTGTAATTGTTGCGGTATAATGAATATGTGTAGGTTTGGGCCTAGTCACATAATACTTCATTCCTCTCTAAAAATTTGCTAGTTATTGTTGTTGGTGTCGAAACTGCTTTTTGCCTGTATGTATAATTATTATTATTATAAATTAACACTATATCACATCGATTAACTCCTAACCATATAGAATTAGGTGACAAGTGTTTCACTAGCACGAGGCAAGCATTATCAAAATGCTGTAAACCGAAGTGAGCCAATAATGTTTTTAAAGTACTAATTATTAGAGTTTGTTGAAAAGGTGGATGACGTGTATCATTAAGACGGCCCGCAATAATGCCCGTCAGTCGTAAATGATTCTTATATAAATAATATGTCAAGTCGCCAGCGTGTCTGATTTTAGGCGTTATTTCTTCTTAACATGCAAAGGAAAGAAAAGAACATCTTAGATGTTGCATTCTGGTTTGAATAAGTTTTAAGCGTTAAAATTTGTTAGATGTATCGTTATGTGTCCAATTTTGCTAATTCCCCGAAGGAAATTAAAATGATAAATATACCTTACAAAGCCTGATATTACCTAATGATATTTACTTATCTATAATATACTGAACAAGGCCGAGTATTGAATGAGATTGCTATCATAATTTAGATTTGTAGTTTTACGTGTATGTATCGCTCCATATGTATCTAGCTCTCGCGGTAAATTAATATGTTTTATCAATTTTAAGTTTTCTATTTTATTTTTTCATTTTTATAACGGCGTGAGCATGTAAACAGTGCAAACCATAGAGAAAGAAAGAAAACAGTTGATCCTATTAGAAGTTTATATATGATTACATTTTTTGTGAAGTGTGTAAGATTTCGAAACATGTAGTTGACAACCAACATTTTAAAGTGCTTTGGATGATATACATAGATACGTACTTGCTTGCAAGTCACTAACCCGAAGCGTCCTAAAGGCTGGTTTACATTGGTATAGTAGGTGAGACAGTTACTTGTACAAGTAGGTAGCTTAGCTAGTGTACTTACCTAGACTGCAGACAAGTAAGTGTCCACACCTCGAATGTGTATTTTGACTTGCCAGTACCAGTTGTTCCTTCGTAAAAAGAGGATGAATCCTTTCCGCGGGCGTATTTCTTCTCGTTCCAATAGAATCCAGCAACATGTTCGACTTAAAAAGTTTTTGCGTATTTCCGAATGTTTGATTAAAGAAATTAATAGTGTGATTGAGGAGGAACATTGTCGTTCCAAAAAGTTGTGGGTCAGAAAATGGATTGGTAGAAGGAGTACTAGAGGAGCATCGGCACTTCTTTTGAAAGAACTCTCTTCAGAAGATCCCAAAGAATATCGTTTGTGCCTCCGTTTGGCACCTGAGCAATTTGACATTTTACTCAATAAAGTTTCTCCAGCAATCCAAAGGTCTGACACAATTTTGAGAAATGCTATACCAGCTAGAATCAAGCTTGAAATTACGCTCAACTTTGTAGCAACAGGAAATAGCTACAGGACTCTTCAGTATATGTTTCGTGTACTAAAATATAAATAGTCACAGAAAATAAAAAGGCGACACAGATATTCACTGTCTGACTAGCTGATCTATACTTTTCGCAAAGGGTTTTGGAGATTAGTCGATAGAACAGTCGGGAATGTGGTAGTGGGGAAAGGTTAGTGGGTAAGTGAATAGCCCGGCGGGCTATTTACTTTCCTGTCCTGGCTGCTGGTACAAGTACTTGTACTAGTATGTCCCTATCCGGTTTACATTGGGTTAATAGCTGTCTAACAAGCTGATGGTACAAGTAACTAACTCGTTTACTATACCAATGTAAACCAGCCTTAAGACTTAAGACATCATTTACTGCGCATAAAAGAGTGGTAGAAGCAAATTTAAAACTTAAAGTAAAAAATAAAACACTATTGTTCATACTGGATGAAGCAATGGATAGAATAGAATAGCGTGCTTCATATTTTAGTACCAATGTTGAAAACAAATGGGGCTTTTGTGGCGTACCTATTATGCAACTCAACCACGTACGTGTGTTAATGACGGACGGAGCTTCACATATATGCTAAACACTGAAAATACACTTTCCTAATCTTCTCCATACAACTTGTTTACTGCATGCTGTGCATCTTGCAGCCGAAACTGTTAGTGTTGATGCATTAATCAATGAAACCCAAAAAGTTTTCTGAAATCTCTTAAGGGAATTCAAGAGTTTACAAATTGTGTCCAAGAATTCCGATACCACCTCAGTCTATTATACCGAGATGGGGGATGTAACTTGATACAGTTTATTATAGCAAGAATTTCAGTAAATTTAAAACCATAGTTTTAACTTTAAACCCGCAAGGGGCAAACGGGATTAAAAGAACACAACGGTTTGTTTCCGATTGTATTGAGAGTTTGCTGGACACGTCTTTTACCAATCAATAACATATACTGGATTTCTCATAACTTATACATGAAATTTATTTATTATTTATTTATGTATATATTATTTATTGGGTTATATGACGTACAAGTAACTCAATGAGTGTAAAAGGAAAAAAATATAAAAAAATTTAGCGCATAAGTTTTCTTTTTGGTTCACTGATTTACTTATGTTCGAAGTTTTCTCGCTAGTGTAGATAAAGGCTTGAATGATTCGCTGCTCGACCTTCGATCAGATTTAAATCAAGCGGACGCGCTGGCCATGAAGTTGAATCTGCATTATCTTTCGTAATATCCACTTGACCTTGTTCAAGATATGGGCCGAATTTTACTTATGTGTTCATGTTTTTGCCTAAATAATACATATTCGCCTTTACTGTCGGTTTCCAATCGTTTCCTTACGAAACTTAAAAAATAATTTCGGCTTCCTGCGATAGTAGCAAAATTTTTCTGTTTCGTATTACGCTTTAGTTAGTGCTTCATTTTCTTCTGTTTTAATTTGATGCTGCTTAGTTGGCGTCCCTACTGGATAATGAATCGACAGATTCATCGAGCTCTAGACATTGCGACTCTACGAGAACATTTTGAAAAGTCTTTGAAAGCAGCTTAGGAAAGAGGCTACGTTAGTGGTAGCGTTCAGATGGTCATTGATTCCCAAGATCCTTCACCTCGATTAGAGCGGGTGTTCAAGAAGACAAAAGGATTAAAGACATTCAGTCTGATTTTAGATAAGAATAGAAGTAACACATCATCTATTGTTCAAGTGTTAAGCCAGAAACAATGCTTTCAAAAATGCTTTTAGTACTTGAAATAATTAATTTCTATTCTCTATTGGTGTAAAGTTCGGCAATATCAATTTGAAGAAGGATATTCAGAACGAATAATTACAAGAAAACTTGGTGCATCAGTTGCATCACCAAAAGGCGTTCACTATACACAACAACGCATGTATGGAACAGGGGCGCTTCAAGATAGACAACGAACCCCATGAACGAAACAAAGAGGCAATGCCTGCTGTTAGACACGGAGGCAACCCTATAATGGTCTGTGGTACTTTTGCTAGTCTAACAATTGATGACTTTGAAATAATAATGAGAAAAGCGTAATTCCCTTCAGAATAATGCTGTACTTGCTGGAGAAAGTATTGGTGAGCGGTTTGCATTTTAATAGGACACTGGTCCGAAATACTCACCAAATAGCGGTAGAAGATTCCTAGAGAACAAACTGCAGGTAATTGACAAATAATGATTTGGCCATCTCAATCCACCCGATTAGCTATTTATGGGATCAGTTTGATACTAGAGCAAATGTAGTATCTGCAAAACGCCTGCAATAATCTTGAATAGGGATATTTAGGAAAAGTAAAGCAAAAACGCAAAAAGTTTCTTAAGCAAAAGGTGATCCTGTTGTGGAAAACAAATTATAATTATTAAGAATAGAAAAGTAGAATATCTACATCACTTTCTAATGAATGATCTACATTGAGGTACATTTTTTAGCCAACTCTCACAGAAAGATGTGCAGTGGCTGCAGTGACTACATTGTATATGCCAATAATTGTTACGAAGGAAATTGTGCTTTGTTAATCGTAGACCGCAACCGTAGACTGGTTTCGTCCTTATTAGGAGTCTTCAGTATGCTATAGGACTTTTGCGCTTAACAAAGCAATTGCCACAACTAGATGTTAGAGGTGTGAAAAGTTCATCATATTAAATAATTTCACCAAACTAGTGACCACATCTGATAAACAGAGACAATTATTGGCATACGCGGGATACATCGTAGTAACGACGAGTAACAAATAGAAACCTACTTTCAAAAGATACTTGAGAGAATTACATTTACACCGAATAGAAAATACAGAGTTGCCTAACAAATGTACTACCTTAGTGTAGGTCAGTGGTCGCCACACAAACAGTGAGCTACCTACTCGTAAGCAACGTAAGCCAACCTAAATGAAATAATGCACAGTTATATTCGACATACATGTATTTATTTTACTAATACATACTAATACAAATAAACTAATAACTAATACATACTACACAACTAAATCCATACCTACCAATCGTAAGTGTTTGAAAAATAAACTACATTTTTATGAAGCTACAATGGTATGTCACACACGATTTAATGAAAGTGAATAAAAATAACAAGAAAGTAACGCACTATTTTAAACAAAAACATGTGTAGATAAGGCTGACACTTAGATTCATCGCTAATTTTTTTAACGTTTGCAGTATAGTTTGATACAGTCATTGAAATACAATTATCCAAATGGTCATCTGTAAGTCGCCTGCGGTATTGTTCATAATTAACAGCATATTGGAGAAAGAAGATTCACACAAATAAGTTGAACTAAATAACGCTTTCACTTTCAAGGCAACACGATATAGACTGAATATTTATCTTTGCTTACTAAAGGCCAAATACATTTTGTATTTGAGACTAACGAATTTAAAGCTAAATCATTTTAAAAAAGAGGTGACTTCCATTTCTGTTACAGCGATGTCTTCACCAAAGTTCTGCATAATACAAGTTGTAAACTGTTGGATATCAATTTCTATGAAGGGTGAAACAACAAATTGCGCAACTAAATCAATTTCCTTGAAATGCTTAAAACGAATTTTGAAGTTATCCTTCAATTTAGAAACTATTTTTACATGATATTTACTGTCATAGGGTTCCAATCAATTTAGAGATATATTTTCTGAAAGAATAAGAAAATTGTTGGTATCGCGATTGATTAGGTTCTGTTCCCAAAACTCAAGCTTTTTGATAAGTGCTTTTATATCAGAAATCATTTCGACTAGTTCTTTGCCTCTTCCCTGAAGCTGCAAATTAAGTTCATTTAATTTTTCTGTAATGTCCACAAGAAAACCAAAATCTCTAGGCCAGATTGAATTTTCTAGTTCTGGGGATCGGTTCATCGCGTTGTTTGAGAAATTGAACCGTGCAGATAGGACATCATTAATACGTTTCAGCACTCGTCCTCTACTTAACTATCGGATTTCAGCGTGAAGAAGTAGCTCCCCGCATGACAGTCAATTTCATCGCTCCAGGTTTGAATAATCTTCTTTGTAACGTTGGTGTTCTAATTTTGTTTAATAAATAAATTAATGACCTACACTGTAGGTCATTTATTGCAGAATTCCGTAGATGTTCTACTTTTTTATATTTTGTAATTGTAACTGTCTCAAGCATCTAAACTATCACTGTATTTGGCTGCAACTGTTTTGAAATCTTTAAAATTCTCAACTCGATTAAACTGAAAATCTAACAATACCTATTTACTACAATATTCTTTCCAAAAACAACATCGAGATAAATTGTGGTATATAGCCTTCCTGATATTGTTCATCTTATTTTTCATGTTATAAACACACAACTAATACTAATAATATCATTTAGCTGGGTGAAAATATTATAAACACGTCTAATACAGGGCGGTGTAGTTTACTGTTAACCTCTCAGAAATCGGTTGATCGTTCGCCATCACGTTGTGCGTACAAAGTCTGTAATTTAATAAAATTTTAAAACTGTAAACTACTTTAAGAATTTATGATCAAAATAGAGATCGTTCCATGTTCATCGTACAATTTAAGTGTTCTTTCATTGAATTCGCTTTGCTAATTTATTTGCTTTTTAAAATGCCTTGGGCGTGCAAGTATGTATTCCATATGCGGTTACGAATACACCAATAGTCATGTATAAAGCACGGTCGCCGACCATTAGTTCATTTTCCGATATAAACATATGCCCACGACTCTATTTTAAAAGCCATTGTTTTAGCCACAATATGCGAGGTTCTTTTTGTATTTCTATTACTGAACAGAAAATGTGTGTATGTAGTTGTTCATTTCTATAGACATATCGTCGATTATAACTAACAAAGGTTTGATAAAAGAGTGGATGACGTGTTATCATTAGAGTTTGTTAAATAGGTGAATGACATGTCAACATTAAGTAGTCTAAATCGGGCTGACGGTGTCACTCCTCCGAATTTTATTACTCCATGATAAGTTATCAATGACAAGTTATCAATGAATAATAAAATTCGGACGAGTGACAGCGTCAGTCCGATTTACACTACCTAACACGTCATCCATCTTTTTAACGAACTCCTGTTAACATTAGTTAGTGTAAATCGTACAATCGTACGTAAATGGAGACAAAGGCCTGTTTATACTATTTAATGATAAAACGTAATGCACTCTTTTATCAAACCTTAATTATAATATCCGTTTAAACATATTTTGTTTTATACATTGTACATTATTTTCGTTATAATCATATTTCAGTGGAATTACATTAATAGGCGGAATCTATGTAGTGCAGCCAATGGACACTTACGGAGACGTAAGCGCAGATTACACTGCTATTCTCTTGGACATAAGGAATTTAGCTTTTTATACATAGAATGACAAACTTCCACATTTTATTTAAAACTTATGTATAAACTGCGCAAATATGCGGTAACAGTCAGTGGCGTGGTGAGCGCATAAAAGTTTGCACATAAAATAAAAACTAAGAAGAAAATTATAAAGCGTGCTGAAACACTTATCGTCTTCCATTAAATCACAAACTAGGTAACATCTTTTACATATTTCAATCATTAGATATGTTTCCACAGCTGTTTTAGTGAACTGAGGCCGACGTGCGGAATAAATGTTTTATAATGTCGAAATCGATCGTTCTATATCTAATTATGTTATATTTGCATATTTGAAATTATCTTTGAAATAACTTAATGCATCTTCACACGCACCTTCACCAACTTGTCTTAATATAAGAAAATCGGAATCTTTCTCTAAAACACACAAATTTTCGTATTGCACAACAATTTTTTCGCCTTCTACAGCGCATAACTGTGCGTGAACATCATCCACAATTTGAATAGAATCCACTAACTACATCGAAACATTTTGTAAGTTTTCCATTCTCTCCGCTAGTCCGAAGTAATTGTTGTGGATAGTTTGTAAATCTCTTTAACCCTCACTATCTTGAAATATTTCCTGTTCTTTCTTGATTGCTGCAGCTTCTGTCGGATCAAATCAACTACTAATATTGATATAAGTAGTATCTGGTGGACCGAGCCTTGCTCGGAGTTCCCAAAATTTTTTGAATAATTTTTGAACCAAATAATAACGCTCTCTATTTTAGTTTTGATATTTAATTAATATTGTATACTTGAAGTATATATAGTAGCACATATATATTAAAAGTTTATAAAAGTAGTATTAAAATTAATATTTACAGTTATATTTAAATACTTAAAAATAAATAAATTCAAACTCAAAATCTTTCTTAAGAAATACACATTTACTAATTGTGTATGTTTCTTTATTTTGATTAAAAACCTCAGCTCCGATTACTTTTGTAACTGTAAACAAAGTATGTGAATTTGCATATTGTTGTTAGTTTTCGTAGATACTTCTCTTTTATTAACATACTACTTTCAGCGCCATCTATGGTTTAGTAGTAAAGTTTTAATTACTTATAATTTCGCTTGGCTGCATGATGTTAAGAAAAGTTTCTAACCCACGTTTAGGCCACAATTGGTGAAAACCTGGACTAAATGGATTGAATCGAGACCGTGACCATGCTAAATCGGTTTTCGTCCCCAAAAACTCGCACATACTAAATTGTAACAAAATCTTGAGAGTAATTTTCGATAACACATTTTATGTACCGCAGAAATAGATAAAACCGGGACCATGCTAGATCAATTTTGTGTTCTCAAAAATCCTTAGATACTAAATTGCATAAAAATTGCTAAAGTCATTTTCGATAACCAATTTCATATACCGCAATACCAGAAATGTGTGTAAACCGGCTCAAAATGCATTTTCCCGGGACCGGGACCACGCTAGATCGATTTCTCGTTCCCGAATACCCTCAGGTACTAAATTTCATTAAAATCGTTAGAGCCGTTTTCAAGAACCCAATTCTATACCTATATATATACAAGAATTGCTCGTTTAAATATATTAGATAAAGTATTTATTTTAGTATTATACCAATGTTAGCAGTTGTCATCCTAATATTGTTGAATGATCTGGTATATAATGATAGAGTCAACTCTGATTCATCTCCTTAGGAAGTCAATACAATATTGATGAAATATTGAGAAAGGATAAAGGAGTTTTAATTAGAAACACACCGATCACCCTAATTAACTTATATATATATATATATATATATATATGCATATACAGATGTCTGGATTTCGTAGGGACAAGATGGGCAACTTGTGCATTTGAAGAGATAGAGAGATGGCCAAATTAGCAAAAAGGGTTTGAGAGCTCAAGAATCTATCCCCAAGTCACCCTTCTCATGGTCCACTTGTTCAAAATTTACAATAAAACAAAATCTTCCAATTTCGTTCGTTTTTCAGCTTCCCTGCTACCCAGGACACTGGGATGCGGCTTGAACGAATTTGCATGGCAATTAAACACTTTCATTGGCACTTAATAAAACCAATTTGATATTTAAATTCCTCGTAATTTGCTACTTGCTTGAGGTTTATTCTGGAGCCAATATACATACAACATACCACAGCGAACAACCAAGTAACACTTTCTTCAACATTTCTAACGCAATAGAAACTTCTTCAACATTTTCAAATAATTATACTTAGAATATTATCTCGCAGTGAATGCCTCCGAACAACGTTACGTCTCCGCCTATGGATATCCATATTGCCAGAGAATGCTAAACTCATTAAATCCTGACCCACCACAGATACGTGCATTTGTGTCTGTATATACGCGCATGGGGACAGTATTATCCAATACAGAAATTTCCCCCACAATCTGCACGCGTCAGACGTGTGTATGTATATAACACAGAACTACGAACAACATATCCTGCTAGACACACGCACATTATTAATAATCACACTTATTTGAAGATAACTTTTATGGCAGGTTTGGTAACAATAGTTTTGCATGGCTACATCGTACTTGAAAAGTGCGCATATAGACAATATTCCGCAAGATTATTTTTCTATAAAAGCGACAAATATGTGAAAAATACAAGAATAATACGAAAAAATACAAGCTGTACAGTGAAAATGTAGTTGTCTGTAACTGAACTAAGTTACTTTTCAACGGTTTATTACTATTAGCAAATTTTCAATAGCGGAAAAATCGCCAAGTAACGTACAACGCTCTTTCTTCCCTGAAATTCTTATTTGATGACTAGAATGCACCAACAGCCCACGATATGGGCTAAGGCTTAATATTCAGGAAATGATTGGCAACACTTTCACCTGGTTTTAGTTGCGAGTAAGATTTACGTTTTTGTTAAGTCCTAAAGAGATTGAATTATTAAAAATATTGCTAGTATGTAGATATTATATTGTAGGGTAGACTGGGTACCATTGTAACAGAGTACGGTTGAAACAAAGTGAATAACTCTCGAATTATGGAGGGTACAGCGAGGGGTTCAGGGAAGAGAGAAGCAGTTTACGTGTCCGAACGTGTTAATCAGTGTTGCACCAGTGACCGCGTGCTACCGTCACTTCAAGGGGTCCCATTGTGCGTGGTTGCGACAAACTAAGTATTTTCGATCGAAGATTTGTTCTAACTACGCAGCTAATATTAAAAATAGGATGATAAATGTTTTTCTGCTTGGAGATTAGACTTTATAGACTATGCAGTTGTATTTATTTTGTGTGTATGATATTTTACCTCTTCACTGTGATTTTTTATTTATAAAGAAGGGAGATGGGTATAGTTGTAACTATGTTTGTGGGTACGATTGTAACATTACTAATTCCTTCGCGTCTCTTTGTAGATGCCTAGGATATGTACAAGAAAGACAACAAAAGGGCGAAATGACATATCACAATACAAGGGCGCATATTAAGAAGTGAAAAATGGTAAATCTCTAAGAACTGCCGCACAAACGCACGGCGTTAACTATGTTTCTTTAGGTCGATACGTAAGAGAAAGAGATCAGGGAGAGAGTGATAAGGCGGAAAATGCTGGTATGGGGTATGTGGCACCTAACAGAGTTTTCACTCAAGAACAAGAACGTGCATTTTCCAAATATCTCATCCGCTGAGCTGACATATACTTCGGACTCTCTAGAAAAGAGGTAAGGAAGTTGACGTTCGAATTGACCGTCAAATATGTTTTGAAGAAACCGAGTACTTGGATTGAGAATAAGATGGCCGGAGAAGAATGGTTTCGTGCTTTCATGAGAAGGAATCCTGAACTGTTTGTACGCGTAGCGCAGGCTACAAGCCTCTCCAGAGCAACAAGCTTCAACAGGGCTAACGTTGGCGTTCGTCATCACTTTGAGTCACAGAACATATATAACGTTGACGAAACTGGTGTTACTACGGTTCAGAAACCAGACAGAATAGTAGCAAGGCGTGGCACACGACAAGTTGGGACACTGATGATTCCTCCACTTTTCGTATTCCCTCGAGTTCGGTTTTTGAACTTTTTATTAGAGATGGTCCCGTAGGCTCAGTTGGAGCAGCCAATACGCCAGGCTGGATGCAAGACAAAATTTTAATTGTATTTCTAAAACATTTTCAAAAATTCACAAACGCTTCTTGTTTGCATGGAGTGTTACTTCTGCTGAATAACCACTCGTCACGCATTCACATAAATGCATTGGACTTTTGCAAAGAAAATGGAATAGTTCTGCTCTCATTCCCTCCTCACTGCTCTCATAAGCTCCAGCCGCTGAATCGATCTGTATACGGACCATTAAAGAAAGCAATATGTTGCACCTCTGATGTAAGGATGCAAAGTCATCCCGGAAAGACTATGTCAATCTATGATATACCGGGGATTGTAAAAACTGCAATGCCGCTCGCCTTGACGCAGTCTAATATTCAAGCCGGCTTTCGTGAGACTGGAGTCTACTCATTCAATCGCAACTTGTTCCAAGAAATCGATTTTGCGCCCTCATACGTAACCATATAGACCATATATATAGACCAAATCCAAACGTGACAGAACAACACGAGGCTATTCCTCATCAGAATAATCCAGCAGTTGACGATGAAACGCTCTCGATATCGCCTACTGTACTGAATGAACATTCGTTATTTGTTCGCAAGTAACCAGCATGAGCACACATCCAGCTGAAAGTTCAAATGATAGTATAACTCTTCCTACCAAACGAGGAACTGTGGATATTCGGCAATTGTCTCCCTACCGTCCACAAGCACCCGGTCTGTGTTTTTGCCAGAAGAAGTACGACCCTATCCAAAAGCTCCATCGAGGTAAACTTCAAACAAAGGTAGAAGAACCAGAAAATCTGCCATCTATACCGATACGCTGGAGAAAGAAGCTACAAGAGTATGAAGAAAAATAGAAACGACTGAAAGCTAAGCAGACAAAGAAACAAATAATTGAACCTCCTGCTGAAAAAGAAAACAAAAGGAACAAGAACAAGGCCAATATATCACCCATATCATTGAACGAAGAACAATATTACTGCCTTGTGTGTGAAGCACTCTTCTCAGAGAGTCGGCCAGGAGAAAAATGGGTCCAATGTACAAACTGTCGAATGTGGGATCATGAAAAGTAGTAGATGGTAGTCAAAATTATATTTGTCATAACTGTGAATCAAACTGATTATTTTTCAGCAAAGTTATTTCATTTTGCGTTGAAGCATTGTTTTCGTTTCATTTTATTTTTCATTTGTTTTTTTTTTTTCGTAAAGTTGCTTTAAAATTTTGTTGACACTATCGAATTTACTACTCTTCTGTAATTTTTTTGTAGTAAATTTGATGAAAACACATAAATCGTGTCTCTGTTCCATGTGTTACAACTGACCCTAGTATGGGGGTAAGTTGTAACAAAGGTAGAACTTTTTCCTAAATGCTCCTGTAGGCTAATTATTGCATTACGGGCTCAAATGTGATGAACAATGTGAAGACTGATGAGCACTCTTTCGCTGCACGTGCTTAGTGCAGAACTCGCTAGTATCATTACGATTCTATGAGCGATCAATGCAAAATTGTTACAGCTGTACCCATTCTACCCTAAGTATAACTTAAATTATCGGTTTAATAATTTTATTAATTGCCCTTATTAATGATGAATACAAAAGGAAAGGTCTTTTCTTACGTTCAAGAACAATTAACGCTCAAATTGATTGATCACAATTTCATGTTTGTTCATAGTGGGACAAAGCATTTTTCCTTCATTTAATTACCTAACAGAAATAAAGTTGATGGATTCATAACAATTTTAATTAAACACTTTTCGAATAAATAGTAATTCAATTTGTATTGTATCTGAAAAAATCCAACATAAAATCAGCACATTACACATAACACGAATGAAAGATATAATAGCCAACTAATTGCAAGTTTAATTAAATTTGTACGGTAAAACTGTTATTTTTGTATTTACCGTTGCAAGTTTCCGTTACTGTAACGAATACACACCACAGTGTATAAATTGGTTCTACCTAAATATATATAGTAAATTTGCACCTCATTTGCAGTTAGAGCTTTGTCGCTTGCCTTCACAATCTAAATAAGGGATACGAGTTAATTGTAACAACTAGAGTTTATAAAGGTCTTTAGGATTAATTGGACTCTTTGTCGGTCTACCCCTGTTAACGTTTCTTATGAGGATAGAAGGAGAGGTTAGATATTTATCGTTTTGAGGGGTTGCGATTTGGGTTATTTTGCATAAATAATGCAAATATTGTAATTTTTCTTACTTACATATTTCATACAATTTTTCAGAAATCATTTTGGACATTCGTTTGCAATATGTTAAATCATTCGAAGTGTGTCGACAATGCTTTTAATGATCATGATCTCAAAACATATGTCAACCCTCGTCTGGTGCTATATTACCATGTTATATCCAGCAGAACAGTCTATTTTCGAAAATGTAATTATATTCCTATTTCGCATTTTCATTTCCGATTTATAATTGGCAATAGTTGGAAAACCAGTGAATTGTACTGAATTTGGTAAGTTTTTATGTTAGATCGTGCTATATTTTATCGTATCCTACGTATAATACTTAACGCTTTCATAAAATCTTCGGGTTAATTTTGACCCATTTTAGGACAAAAATTGTGTTTCCCCTGAAAATTAGTGGTTTTTATTTTTGATATTTTTTGACTTTTATTTAATTTCAAATCTCAACAGCTACATAAACTTTTTGGAAAAAATATATTTGCAAAAAGAGCATATCTTAAATGTTTTACGCTTAAGGTCTTCGGGTCAAATTTGACCTGGAGTAAAAAGCTTGAGTTTCTGTCATGCCCAACAGCACAATTCACGACATAATTTGGGCCTTAGTAACACGTAATTTAAATATATGTATATATTGAGCGTTGGTACCACTAGATGTATCTTTCTCTTTTCCTCTTATCATACTTGCCGAACATTGAAAACGGTAAATAGGAAAGATATGCCGAACTGTTGTTCTTGTGCGCTTACTGCAATATTGTTATCAATTGTAGAATAAACACAGAACAAATAAAACGTATCAAAAGATTGGAAGTGTTGTGTCTGCTAAAATTTTGGGTGCTTTGCGAACCGTATACAAGCAAAGGAATAGGAACTATGCCTGAAAGAAACCAAGGTATGCGTGTAGTTCTCAATTTAACAGTTGGTCTGAAAGGTCATAATGTGACTTCAGATAATTTTTTACATCATATGAATTGATACAAAAATTACTAGAAAAACAAATAACTTTGCTAGGAACTATACGTAAAAATAAAACTGGACTACGACCAGAGATATTGGTAACTAAAGGCAGATTTGTATTTTCATCATTTTTTGTTTTAGCCTACTTTCATATATTCCTAAAAAAATATATAAGTCTGTAAATCTCTCAGCACCTTGCATCACAACCCCGAAGTTAGTAATCGCGAAGACAAAAAGCCGCAGATAATATTAGATTACAATAAATGTAAGGGAGGAGTAGATACGCTGGATAAAGTTGTGTTATGTTATAACATAACACAAGATATATCTGCAAAAGCAAGACTAATCAATGGCCTCAGGTGGTATTACAATGTCTTTATATTATTTACATCAGCCAACCATGGATGGAACGAAAACTGTTTTGCCAAACGTCGACACTTCGTAGAAAATTTAGGTTTGCAGCTTGCCACACCTTATATAAAGAACAGAAAAACGTTACCAAGAGCACCATTTTCACGAGAAATAGCACAATAAATACGTGATGTAGCAGAACAAGATCAGTCGCCGTCAACTTCAGCCAAATCTGAAGAAATAATATGTGAACCAGTCAAAAATACAATTAAAAGAAGTCGTTGACAATTATGCCCCAAAACGGATAATAGAACACCATTAGTGTGTGTAAATTGCAAAAAAACTGTGTGCAAACAAAACTCTAAAACAATTACTTTATGTAGCCAGTGTAATAATTAACAATAATATTTATTTGTAATATACATATTTATATTACTGGAATTAACTCTATAAAAACAATGTACTCGTTTATCTACAATAAATGTTTAATAAAAATACGGCTAATGTATGCTGAGTATAGAAATAATATTTGAAGTCTAATAACATCTTAAGCAAAGGAAATTGTTGTCTATGTATGCAATTTTCTACTTGGGTCAAATTTTACGCGAAGATTGTTAACGTCAACGACTTTGAAGACCTTATGAAGGGTAAATTGTGTTAATAAGAATAGGTACTATTGTTTCATAAATTCTTAATTCAGCTTAAGGTTTTCATTTAGAAAAATGGGTTTTATTATTTATACCAACCCAGATCTTCGTCCCTGCTTTGTTTATGTTGAGTGTCCAACTTTGGATCCAAGGTGGAGTTTCGCTTGAACCAATATATATTGTGGCTAGACGCCCCATGGAGGGACGACGCCGCTTTCTAGGAGCTCTCTAAATCCAGCGTTAGGGGCAGATCAGTTCCCATCATCCAGCCCTCTCATGGTCACACATGGTCTTGTCTTTCCATTTCCTGATTCCGATTTTGCTCAAGTCCTTTACCACTTCCCTCAACCACCTTGCCCTCGCTCTACCTCTCCTTCTGACTCTTCCCGGTTCCCATTCTAATAGCATTTTTATTAT
This sequence comes from Chrysina gloriosa, assembly GCA_038088585.1. Classification (NCBI taxonomy): domain Eukaryota; kingdom Metazoa; phylum Arthropoda; class Insecta; order Coleoptera; family Scarabaeidae; genus Chrysina; species Chrysina gloriosa. The sequence goes on from CM076087.1 coordinate 56,073,640, forward strand.
CGTGTTTTCTGCCCTCCATACATGTCCCAGCCATTTTACCCTTTGTTGTTTTATTTTCTTTACGATGTCTTCTTCAATTTCTTTTTCCAGCTCATGGTTCATTCTTTGTCTATACTCATTTTCTCCAACCTTAACTGGTCCCACTATTGTTTTCAAAATGTTCCTCTCCAGTATTCTTAGGTCTTCTTCATCTTTTTCGTCATTGTGAGTGTTTCGTCCGAGTACAGTATAACTGGTCTTATTATTGTTTTATATATATTCATCTTGACCTTTTTGGATAAACTATTATCTTTTAAGAGTTTTTATTTGTGTGATACGCTCTGTTCATTGCTATAATCTTTTCTCTAATTTCCTGTAGTCCTTCCATCACTAGATATCATAATGCCCAGGTACTTTAAACTTAAATTTTTCGACTTCTTCGAACTTATATTCTGCCACTGTTGTATATTTGTTTTTGCTCATTTGTTTACCAGGACGCATTATTTTTTATTTTTCTTCATTTATTTCCAAACCCAGCTTCTTTCCTTCCCTCACAATTTCCTCCACCATCTTAATCAAAATTACTCGTCTTTTTGTTATGATCGAAATATCATTCGCATACGCTATTATTTGTCTTCCCTTTGTTCTGATTGTTCCTTTATTTATTTTTCTTGTTACGTACTCCAGAGCAAATTTGAACAGCATTGTGGCTAGTGCATCGCCCTGTCTAACCCCTTTATTAACCTCAAATTCTTCCGTCTATCCTCTTGCCGTTTTAATTGTCATCTTAGTTTCATTCATTGTGATCTTTGTGAGCCTTCTTAGTTTTGCCGGTACTTTGAGTTCTTTCATCGCCAATATTAGGCTTTCTCTTTTAATGGAATCAAAGGCCAGCCGGAAGTCCACAAACAAAAATTCTACATCTATCATATATTCATGCGTTCTTTCCATGACCTGCTTTCAATTATGTATAGCGTCTGTTATTGATCTGCCTTTCACAAATCCACACTGATATTGACCTATAGTGCCTTCCATTGTAACTGCAATTCTCTTGTGAATTATTTTTGCTAGTATTTTGAATATTGTGCCAAGCAGTGTGATCCCTCTGTAGTTTGCACACTCACGTTGGTCCCCTTTTTTGTGTATGGTGACCATCTGTCCACATTTCCATTCCAATGGCATACATTCCTCCCTCCATATCTGCAAAACCAATAGGTGTATTTATTTCATCAAAAGCTCTCCTCCATATTTTATCATTTCGTTACATATTCCGTCTTTTCCTGGTGCTTTACCATTACCCAAATTTTTTATAATACTTTCGACTTCTTCTAGTGTTGGTTCCTGTATCCTTATTTCCTTAATATCTCCTTCCCTTGGCATTTCATTATTTTTGCATTCCTCTGTCAGTAAATCTTTAAAATATTGAACCCATATTTCCTTATATTCCTGTTGATTTTCCGTTATTTTACCTTCTTTATCCCTTATTCCACTCAGTTTATGTTTATGTTGTTTACTTTGTTCTTTGATCTTTTGATAAAATTGCTTTATATTTCGGTTCTTGTATTCTTTTTCTATTTGCTTTACCTTTTCTTCAGTCCATTTCCTCTTTATCCTTCTTAATGTTTTCTTACTCTCATTCCTTATTTGCTCGAATTTCTCTCTCTATCCTGACTTCTCCTCGTTGCCATCCATTTCAACCTTGCCCGATTTTTCGCCTTTACTATCTTTTCACAGTCATCACACACACAGTCTTTACTGCTCTTTTTCTTTTTTTCCCCAATCTGTTGCTTCCTTGGCACAGTCCTTAATATGTTTCCAGATTTCTTCTAGGCCACATTCCTCCATCTTTCTTGTTCTCAGTATCAATACTGGTGCCTCTTTAACTTCTAACATCTAATATTGTGGATTGTCTTCTTTTGAAACGAGTATGTGATCAATTTGTGTTTGATATTTCTGGTCTGGGGACATCCATGTCTCCTTATGCCATCTTAGGTGTTGGTACTTTGTGCTACTAACAATCACTTCTGTTCTTGCTGCTAGATCACATAGTCTTTGTCCATTATTGTTTGTTTTCTCGTGTATCGTATGCCTTCCTGATACATGCTCGTTAAAGTTTTCTTTCCCTATTTGTGCGTTCAAGTCACCCAACAATATTACTATGTCTTCTTTCGGTATTTTTTCCAGTTCTTCCTCCATTATTTCATAGCACCTGTCTTTGTCTCCTGCTTCTTCGTTTTCAGTGGGCGCATATACATTCAGTAATGATAATTTAAAAGGGCTTGTATCAATTCTAATATATGTAATTCTTTCATTTACTGGCCTAAATTCCAAAACTGTTTCTTTGTTTTGTGCTGATATCATAAATGCTACTCCTTGTTGCCTCTGCTGTTCATTCCCTAAGTAACAACAAATTTTCTAGGGTGGGCGGTGCCCATTCTTGCCCCTAGCTAGCGACCTACGCCCATGATCGTAAGATTTCGCCATTTCATCAATGACATATTAATTGTATTTATCTGTATGAATTTTAACTAGGCAGTCCAACTCTGACCATATCCTCATCATATTGTATTGCTTTACTTGTTAGCCAGTTTTGAATATCTGCCTTCTTTCATGATGAAGATGATGGGTTTTCAATTTTCCGACTATGATAAGATTTATTATCCATGACAATGACAGCACCCTGTGGTAACTAGTTTAATATTTGGGAGAACCAATCTTCGAAAACGGAAGCATTCATTTCATCATGGTAAACTGATGTCTTTTGCCTTCAAATAATAATAAACCATGATCCATGAAACCATCAAAACTTATATATATATACAATATATACAATATGTAGCAATATAAGACGACGCCCTTTCCCAGAGGGATTCTTGACTCTGGTTGTAAGCCCTTCACAAGAGCTTGTCTACGGCTATCAATATTTGAATTTGTCCAGACTTTTTGCACCGTATGACCCTCATTCACCCAAGCTTCGTCTAAATAAAAAAATGGCCAGTTTTGAGACATGAATTGTGAAATATCCCTGAGACACTGCCGCCTCCATTTTATAATATCATCCTTCTCAGTCAAAATACTATTTCTGCTTCTTTTTATATATCTACAAGATATAGCAACATTACATACGCATATATATTTTATAAATAATACTTTCTTACTTGAAATTCATATGTTGTATGATCGATATATCGATACAATGTTGTTCGACTCATGATTGGCAAATTGCTATTATTTTTAACTTGCACCAATACTTTATTCAATGTCGGTGGTTTATTTTCTCTGAACATATTGTGCAAAATTTGACGAATAATAATTTTCACAGATTCGTCAAAGGCCGGTCGGTTATTTTTTTGGATTTGTAGTTTTCCCTGTAGTTGTACATTCCTTAACTACCCGATACACTGCTGCTAGCTAAATTCTTCCAAACACAAATATGTTGTAAAACGTAAATATTCAAGAATGTGAGATCACTAACCTACTACTTCACAAACTTGTTTTATCATGTCAAATTTCTTGATATCAGACATATCGGTCAAAATTTTTGTAAGCATTCATTATGGTTTGCTTTTCATCACTGCGTAAATGGCACGACTTGTACTTGGTTTTATATCCATAACAGAAACCAACTATAAAAGTATTTTAATTATATTAAACTTATATCTATGTATTTTCTGTAAATTACTTACAAGTTACTATCAACTATGATAACTGTAGAGTCCTAAAAAGAACTGGTATATGTTTATATTTCGAAAGATGCAGAGAAAACAAAAAAGCACTACAATAACTAGTGGTAATAAACAAATGTCAATACAGTTGACAGAATTACGTACACCATACGATTATAGCAGGATTTGTGCAGTGTCATTTGGTGCTGCAATCAGAATTTACTATAAAAGTGGTGTATTCAGAAATTCGTCTCTATTTCTGAAACAAGGTATAGATCATCGAGCTTTATTATATGCGTAAAAATATATATATTTATTTAAAAATACAATGTTGTCCTCTATCCCGTCACGTATGAACTACAAATGATAGACACACGTTATAAGGTTATTAGAATAAGGTTAAGAAACATGTTTTATTTTGTATCAAGAAGTTATTACACAAAAACAATACGCATCTAACATCGTCTTGTTATCCATTACTTTAGCTAATTGTGTATAAAAGTGAGAATTTGGAGGAATGCAGTTGTTTTTGAGCTTTCTTTTATTGTTGAGATTGACAAGGTGGATACAATATTGATCAAAATCTATAGAGAACATTGATTTTACGAGTTTTGGAGTTTAATGTTAGAAGTGTTAACTCAAGTTTCACAAAAAGCAGTGGAAAACTTAATACGATTATATTAAGAAATTTCGATAGTTCCAATGTGCTAAAATTTTAAGTTAGAATAAAGATGAAAATCCAAATTTGATAGGATGCTAGATTCCTGAACGCTTGCTTAATTCGGAATACATGAACATGAACTTAATTCAAGGTGGTACATTTTAGAAAATAACAACAGAAATTTGATTAAAAGCGAATTGTGTTCGACTCATACAATAAACTTCGAAAGGAAAATGAGATCCCCATAGAGTTTTCTAAATAAATTACCACCAATCGGGAGGATTAGGTAGCACATCGAATTTGTAGTGCGTCTATGTGAGAGTGAAAGTACATTGCTAATTGCTCGCTTTTGCATGAACCCCTCGTTAGTACCTAATTGCTTATATACGCATTCATAAATTTAACTTAATTATACAACGTACCTAACGAATTACTGCGTCGAAAGGTCAATTTAAGTGAAAAGGCAATACTCGCTCATCAGAAAAATTACTCGTCAGTGTCGAAACTCTTGTTTGTTAAAGGAAATTATCAGCATTTTCGACTTTCATATCCTATTGCATTTTAGTCTGTTGCCAATGTTTTATTGTGTAGAAGTTTGGTTCTATAAGTACTTATGTAAGTACATTATGATGTAAGTAATGTACTATATAGACTTGTATGAGTTTATATCTTTTTGGTTTAGAATTAAGTAGCTCCCTGTATGATACAAATATATTTCAAATCCTGCCCTAATAACTTCAACGTATTGTCTAGTTTGATGCTACTACCGATTTTTTTATTCTATCAATAAACTTACTAAATTCCACTATCATTAAGCTGAAAAACCTACAATCTATTTGTGATTATTTCCCATCAAGATGTTGATCTCATAAATTATTTCTTATTGTTACTTCAATTATGACATTGCACATTTCGTTTCTTCCCAACCACTGTTACAGAAGTTTCAAGTACATATACATATATGTTTGTAAAATGTAATAGGGTTTGTTTTCTTAGAGAAGAGCACATTACGTCATGAAAATATGCACGAAATATGACGTTTCATTGACTTTCGCTAGTCGGTTGCCATGGTAACGTATACAGAACACCAAATTTGGTTCATTGCGCCGCTGACGTAATGTGCTCTTCTCTAAGGAAATAAACCCTACCGAGAACGAGAAAAGAAATAGTTTGGAAACAAGAAATATTTCCGAAATTTAAAAACTGGACTTTAAGGCAGGTAAGTGGAGGGCACCGTCGTTTGATTAAGGATTTTAAATTTGCCATTTATCACTGGAGATTCTAATGATTGTGTCAAGAACACTGTCACCCCATTGGAAATATGAAGATATTCAATCACATATGTGTATTACAAAAACATATAGTTTTCGAGAGTCCGAGTAAAAACGCGTTTATGGCTTTCGAAAATATAGTTCTTATCAATCAAGACACTGTTGCAATTTTTAATGGGTCTTTTTATGATACCCTTCATCTATGTATAAACTAAAAACCGATTGGGCGTGAGGAAGTATAAAAATAACTTTTCTAAACATCTTTATTGTCAAATGTTACTACATGGTGTTATAATATCGTTTATTTCACTTAAAATGTGTGATAATTCACAATGAAATGAAGTGAGCTTCTATATGACTGGAGTAGATTTGTTGGTTTATGAACCATAATTCTAGACCCGTGAAGGGATATATTTAGTATTAAATTTATAAGGTTCGTAATACAAATTTTGCAAATTGTATATACGTATAACCTTCTGTAAATGTTAAACTCTTGATAACTGTTGGGTTAGGTATAGAGCTTTCTTAATACATTTTGTTTGGAGAAAATTTCCTCTGAGATATTTCGTTCCTTTTTTTCATTTCTGGAGTCAAGTACGTTATTCCAAAATAAAATTTCGAATTCATTTTTTCTGTAGATTTGTTACCTGGAACAAAAGACTGGAGATATTAAATCATGGAGGTTGTTGTGAAGAAAAGAACTTAGGGACGTTAAATTTTAAACTAAGGAAGAAGCTGCACCCAATTTTTTCTACCTACTGTAATTTCAGTAATTTATTTAGATATTGAAAACTGAAAGGTTAGAATAACTATTTGAGCACACGGGTGGCGTTGTATATCGTTGGAAACTAAATTTCAATGTCGTCAAGAAAAGAGGTATTACCTAGCACCCATAAAAGAGGAAGCTTGCAGTTTATTTGAAGACAGGATTGATCGAAAACTATATGAACTGATATCCAGAGTTGTTCAATTTGCACCAATAATACTACAACCATCTAAAACAACTGCACTAGAATAGCAACATTGCGCTATAGGAATACATAATACATAATACTTTCAATGTACCTATAGTATTTGTATAGCGCAATGAAACTATTCTAGTAGTCGTTTCAGGTTGTTATAGTACTAACGCCGCAAATGGAGCAACTCTACTGATATTTCTAAGGTTAGTTGCTACACGGTTTTAATAATAGAATATAGAATAAGGAGCGCTCTAGGATGCTATCGATGTTGCCATTGATTAAGTTGAATGATGGTATAGTAGATGAAAAGTTTCCCATTCTAGCATTTGAGAGCTGTAAGTCACGCAACTGACCACTAGCCGTCCATATAATCTTACTTTTATTTTGTTAAAGAATAAGAATAAACATGACCTACAGGAGAACCTAAAAGTATGGAACGAAGAACTGCTAAATTATGGAATGAAATGAAACAAGATGAAAACAAAAGTGATGGTATTGCCTCAGGAATAAGAAAGAATAGATATAATAATTGAGAATACAAAAATAGAACAAGTAGACTGGTAGACAGAAAAGGAGATCAAGAACCAGAAACAAATAAGAGAATTGGAAACACAATAAGACTCTATTATGCAATAGACAACAACTTTATAGGAAAAAAGAAATAACAAAAAAGGAAGACAAAGATCAATGTAACAAAGCTATCTACCGACCCATAATTACTTATGGATATGAGGCATGGATATTGTCACAAAGACAAAAAAACAAGATATAAGCCGCGGAACTCAAATATTTGAGGGGAGTATGATGGGTGACCAAAAGAGATCGACCAACAAGCGTGCAAATTAGGGAAGACCTCGAAGTTAAATCCATCGTAGAATTTATCGAAAGAAGACAACTAAGTTGGTGGGGACACCTTGAGAAAATGGATAGTCAAAGACAAGTTAAAAGAATATGTGAAGCAATTACAACGAAAAAGATGAAGCGGGAAACCCTAAAGAGACCCGGAATAATGTGATAAACAAGATATTGGAAAGAAGAGGACTGACATGGAAAGAGGGAAGAACAATAGCGAGGAATAAAAAGGACTGGAATATATTGATACACGGTTAGAATTAGACAAAGAATTGCTAATACGCCTTACAGGTAAAAGATTTTTAAAGAATTGTTTTGTACTTTATTGTTGAAATCGTGATATTCTTCGATACGCTATTGTTCCAGCTATAGTCACCTTATCGCGTTTATCTCTAACTATATTGAGTTCTTCTAAACCCCATTCCGTATATTCGTATATGAGCCTCTTGGGTATTTCTGCTGCATCACTTTTATTTTACACTAGAATGACCTGATCTTCGCAAATAAAAGTGTAAATATTCTTTCGATTCCTTAGCCCCGTTGGAGTACTTTTCCCTATCCACCATTTCTTTAAAAAATGCGTTTACCATTAGTAAAGGAGTATTAACCAACCCGAATTCATTAGATAGGATTTCTCAGAGATATACCAGAGGTGGCAAACGCAATAGCAATCGTGATTTAGAGATTTTAGAGACATGCAGTCGAATATGGAAAACGGTGTAAAAAAGGAAGAAATTAATAGTTCTATGGTACGTGTTAGATTGCTATTATGGAAGTCCAATTTTGTTGCATTTACTTTTGTAATGAATGGGATATATGTAGTTATTTCGGTGCCTGTGGAGACGAGCGATTCGATCAAAAAAATAACTGCAGATGAAAAATATTTAGTGCCAGTGCATTCATTTTTACTAGTCCACTCAATTTAGAAGACAAGATGAAATATTTTAGGGTAAATGATGTAATAAAAATATGTATCTTGACAGATAAAAATTACTCTGTTAAAAGCTAAATCTATGTGGGCTGAGAAGTGTATTACCAGAAAAATCCAAGTGATAATTTTAGGACCAAGTATTTTTTCAAAAATGTTAAACGCTGTACCATGTCCGTTTGCCTTAAATTGCTAAAACTTTAAAGCAAAAGGGTTTAGTTCTTTTTAGCAATGACTAAAAAGAACTCAATTTATTTGAAATTGTTTAAACTATTTCTTTGTATGTAATTTGTTGTATACTATGTATAGGAGCAGTAATAGACAAGATTCAACAAGCAACTCTTTACTACTAAACTAATGCTATTTTTTGAATTGTACGAATAGTAGTAGTGTAGGAGACCTGATTCAAACTATTTCCTTCTGTTTCTATCGTTGACGATAATAATATATTTGTTAAAATAAAAGCTATTTAAATACAAATCCTGTATTTGTCTTTGTAGGAGTTACTAATTCATCCCCAAAACGCATGAATGTTCAGTTGAAGTGATGATTAGATACTGTAGAAAATATTGATATTCCGGGCTGTCTTTAAGTATTTTTTATGCTCTTACAAACGAGTTCATTTTAAATTCGAGTGTCTAATTATTTGCTATTGTTATCTTTATTATTTCTGGTTTTATCATAATTGTTTGTATAGTTTCTCAAAATTAGACAAGTACATTAATTAATTCAATAAATGAAACTTTTGCGGTATTTAATATAGATACAAGAACTACATAAATTTGTATCAGCAGAAATCATAAATTATTAACACGAAAAATTAAATGTGTAATAACTGGTGATTATAAATCAACTTGTGCACACACAGCTGAAATGAACTCATTTTTCATTAAGAAAGCTATGTATGTAATGTATGTATGTGCAATTTAAACCAATCGTGTGCTATTAATATCAGTGATGTCAACATTATAGAATTCGTTCAAGTTACATGTTACTTTACCAAATACAGTAATGTCGACTTTATTTTGCGTGTTGCATGCTTCTATAAATGTACGTAAGTTACATATATGTATACTACGTACATGTCCATGCATTGTGTGCCTACTACGTACATACATGCATTACTTCCATTTATTGACAATATAAACCGATATAAAAAAGGAATCCGAATCCACATATTGATCGCCTGCTCATACGTACTTGACCCAATTATTGTCCATTCATTTTGTTTTACAGAAGTTCGAATTGGATATCAATATACACGCAAGTATGTCATGAAAAGCTGGATCTCGCATACAAATATTTCATGTCCACATTTAAAAACTTTCATATCTTACGTACGTGCGTGTTGCATTTTGATATGGATATGTGTGTATACCCCGTAAATTTAATGCTAATTGGAGATTAGTTTTCTTTTTTAGTAAGCAAGCGAAAATAATTGATGATTTTCTTGTGTTAGACCTTGCTTCATTTATTTACCATCTATATTCTAGGTTTCTCATACACACTGTTACTTGCAAAATTAGCGTACACCAACTAAGAAATAAAGGCGTGTAGATTATTTTCAAGAAATCTTTACATAATGTGAAATACGAATATCATACCAACACACAGAGATTAAATACATCAATTTGAATAGAAAAACTGAAACATAATAGCATATTGTAAGGAAATATTTAAAACAGAAGCATTTTGTACCACCCTAAAGATTACCGTGCATTAGTACCTCCTTTAATTTAATATTTGATATCTTCTCCTTTGGCATCCACTATGCTTTCTAGACATTGTGGATAAATAATTGAAACATTTTGTTACTGATGGCGGTATATTTTTGTATATTTCCATAAAATTCTCTTTTAGTACCAGCCATTAATATTCAATCGAAATTAAATCTGGTGTTGACCAAGGAGTGCGTGATAACAAGGGATTATTGAACAATAGAAAAAATATGCTATTGTCTTAAGGCTGGTTTACATTAGTATAGTAAGTGAGACAGTTACTTGTGCAAGTAGGTAGCTTAAGGCTGGTTTACATTGGTATAGTAGGTGAGACAGTTAGTTGTACAAGTAGGTAGCTAGTGTACTTACCTAGACAGCAGACAAGTAAGTGTCTACACCCCGAATGTGTTTATTGACTTGCCAGTATCAGTTGTTCCATCGTAGAAAGAGGATGAATTCTTTCCGCGGCCGTATTTGTTCTCGTTCCAATAGAATCCAGCAACATACTCGACTTAAAAAAGTGTTGTTGCGTATTTCCGAATGTTTGATTAAAGAAATTAATAGTGTGCTTGAGAAGGAACATTGTTGTTCGAAAAGGTTGTGGCTAAGAAAATGGATTGGTAGAAGGAATACTAGAGGAGCATCGGCATTTCTTTTGAAAGAACTCTCTACAGAAGATCCCAAAGAATATCGTTTGTGCCTCCGTTTGACACATGAACAATTTGTCATGTTACTCAATAAAGTTTCTCCAATAATCCAAAGGTTTGACACGATTTTGAGAAATGCTATACCAGCTAGAATCAAGCTTGAAATTACGCTCAACTTTGTAGCAACAGGAAATAGCGACAGGACTCTTCAATATCTGTTTCGTGTATTAAAATACAAATAGTCTCAGAAAATAAAACGCCACACAGATATTCACTCTCTGAATAGCTGGTCTATACTTTCCGCAAAGGGTTTTCACCGGGCTAGTTTGGAGATTAGTCGATAGAACAGTCGGGAATGTGGTAGTGGGGAAAGCTTAGTGGGTAACTAACACTTTCCTGTCCTGGCTGTTGGTACAAGTAACTAACCCATTTACTATACCAATGTAAACCAGCCTTTAGTGAAAGCAATAGAACCCACGCATACCTAGTGAGGCAGGATCTTTCTAAATTCAAATATATATATATATATATATATATATATATATATGTATATGTATATATATTATGGTTTCTCATCTTCTACTCTGTATGCAGTTAGCATAACGAAGAGAGACGTGAAGAGTTGACATCAATATTTTTGCAAAGAGTGTTTCTCAACTTGGATTCAACGTTGGCTAACATGTAACAACATTGTTTTTGACAAGCTAGCGCAGTGCCAGCTAGTGCAGTCGTTCAAGATTGACTAAATTATTTCCTTTTCCGTTTTATGTGAAGGATATAGTCCAAATGATATTTACAACGCAGACTAAACTGGCCTGTTCTTTGCAATGAATCCTGATAAAACATTTAAATTCAAAGGAGAGAAATATTCCGGTGGTTAAATGACAAAATACCGTTTCACCATACTTGCTCCAGAACAAATGTTGGGAACAAATAAAGGGATAATTGATAAAGCGAGAAAAACGAGGTGTTACCGGAATGTTACGTCACTACCAGAACAATTTAAATTGAATACAGGTCAATGGATGACTTAATAATAATAATACTAATAATAATAATAATAATAATAATAATAATAATAATAATAACCTTTATTGGCCCAACAGCAATTTCCATTTATAGAACAGTAACTAAATATAACAATACAAAATCGTATATATATATATATATATATATATATACATGTAGGTAATTAAGAAACAACCAATATTGAAAATATATACAAGACAAGAAGATTAAATGAAGTATTATATAAGACTCATTACATTACCCAAAATGAATAAATAAAATAAAAAGAATCCAATTTCCTGATTATAATAAAAAATTTAAACTCAAATACTTCATACATATCCACCAAACCAACAGATATAAATTTACAAAAAGAGCATCATTGTGAAACTGTTTCTACACATAACGTGTACAGACAACTTCACCAATACGTTTGCTTTTGCTCTAGACAGGCGAAAAGTAGAGCCGTAGCGAGTGCTGACGACGGCTACATTGAAATCTATATAGGACATTATCATTGGACAATCAATTTTGTTTGATAACAAATTTAACAAAAATCTAACACTGTATATCTCACGACGACAAGACAGAGATACTACATTATGTTGCGTCACAAGCCCATCGTAGTCCGCTCCTCGATCAGGATACGCTCCAGTTATTCTGTAGGAGATATGTTTCAGGAACCTCTTCTGAATTCTTTCAATTGAGATTTCTTGGTATGTGTAATAAGGAAACCAATCTAAATAAACATACTCCAACCTGGAGCGCACCATTTGATTGCAGAAATATTGTTGAAGCCTCTACATGATCTGACTAGGAACCCTAATGATTTTGAGGCTGACGCACAAATCGAAGAGTTATGCTGACCGAAGGAGAGTTTAGAATCAAAAAGTATACCTAAATCTTTCACCACATATACTCTAGTCAAAAATTCGGACTTAGCAGTGCAATTGTAAATCATGGGAGTAGGGCATCGAGTATAAGAAATAACACAACACTTCAAAAGATTCAATAACACTTTATTGTTAGTACACCACTCCCCGACTAGAGAACGATTGAACTGAAGAAACTGAAGCAATCCAGCTTTGTAAGGAGAATATTGTGATCTATGAAGTCAAAAGCTTAGAGAAGTCCGTATATAAGACATCAACCTGTTCCTGATCATCTATCGCTGATGAGAAAAACTGAATAATATTGACCAAATTCGTAGTCGTGGAACGTGCAGATATGAATCCATGTTGATCACATGAAAAGAAAGGTTTAATTTACCTATAGATTTCAGAATATAAGATTCTTTTAGCAAAATTGGACAATATGCTAATTGGTCTATAATTAGCGATGTCAGGTCTATCGCCCTTCTTGAACATAGGTATGATTTTACTGATTTTCCAAATGCCTGGGAATTACTTGAATCCAAAAGCAAATTGTACAGAACAGCTAATGGTTTCGCTAAAACTGAAGCATAGTCACGCGCTGTAAAACGGGGTATGAGATCATCACCAACAGTCTCATCCGATTTAAGTTTAGAGGCACTAAATATTATATCATTCTCCATAATATATCCGATACCAAAAGAAGGATAATTACCGAACGCTGCTGACGACAAAGTATCACTCACGCGGACAACGACCTGGAGAACCCATCAGCAAATTTATTCACAATTATTTCTCGTTGCGTAAACTCTTCCTCCTCATAAGTCATGTGCCCTGGAATTCTGGACACTGAGCGTTTGCTATTAGTAAAGTTTAAGAAGGTCTTTGGGTTATCTGCAATGTCAGTTTATATTCGAGCTTGATAACCATTGTAGGCGTATTTAGTTTCCTTCTTGAGCAGCTGTCTTAACCTTTTAAATTCGTCGTAATAATGCAGAACCTTTCTAGATTTCCATCTTTCAAAGTAGAACTCTTTCATACGTACTTGTTGTTTTATATTAGCAGTAAACCAAACCGGATATTGTCTTTGACTTGGAGTTTTTGACGGTTAGAATGAGTTTATACTTTAAATTTGCATAAACATAAGTTGTTTTCTAAGGTATTATATCATCAAAATAAACTATAATTGGTATATTATAAAGTTCATGATAAGCTTATTTTCCATTTGTTGGTAGTGTACGAATACGAGGGTAAGAAACTGTGTATACACAGGTTCGTTCCAACACAGCACAAAACCAGTTTGTGGATCATCAGGTACATGGGCAGAGTAAATTTGGCATTCCAAATATGGTTTTGTGGTGTGTTGGAACAAATCTCATATTTACTCACTATTCGGAGGTTGCATTTATGAATACACTACCGTAACTCTCTTAGGGAATTAATTTGATCAATTATTGCTCAAAATTGATATACTGTTATATATCAAAGGTACGTTAAAATTGAATCAGAAATCAATTATTTATAAATTATTGTAACACCCTAAAAGAGATTTTAACCCCAGTTATAGTGAAAATAAATTTAAGTGTTGGCAAAGCTGGTGGTACTCATAACCATAGAAATCAAATTCCCTTTGTAAAATTTTTGTTTGTGTACCTGTATCTATTTACATTTATACTACTAATATTTTCGTTTCGTTTCAGGGCCCGCTATTCATGTAATCATCGCCATCAACTCCAAAATCACTTGCTTCTGGATTGCAGCACCAGATTTCTTCATTTTATTTTCTCTTTACGACGTATAGGTCCGTGTTTTAAACCGTCTCTCTTTGAAAACTTAATTCCTCAGCTTATGTCCTTATATTCATATGTCGTACCTTATCCTAAATAGTTATTTTCTATTAAGCAGTTGTTTTGGAGGTACCGTTAAAATCCTCTTTTCTTAACTTGAATCATCATCTATGTATGTGCATTATAATGTGTTGAGAAAGAAAATAAGGAAATGCCACTGAGCGGACCAGGAGCGGTACGCTATACGTAGGTATACGACTAGGTGGTTCCGAACAAAGCCTGTGTATTTTGGGCCTGTTGTGTTGTTATACCTACTTCATTGTTTTGTCGTAGGAGTAAAGACAATCTATTAATTTCTTCTTTCTCAAGTGCTGCCGGTAAAAGAACAAGCGCGATTTGGGCTTGTCTCACAGCATGGACAAAAATTATTGACAGGTAAAAGCCCTAAATAGACAAAGTGTATATATATATATATATATATATATATGTACATGTACTTCAGCCACCAATAGAAAAAAAAAGGATACTTCTTGGGATTATAGTTTTATATTATAGTGCTCATTATCTCATTACTTGATGCAAACATTTTGGTACAAAGAAAAATGTTGAAACGAGTATATATCTTTATTTTTTAAATGGTGCCATATAAATGCAGACGCGTCTATACAATTCCTACAAAGAAGTCATTATTAAGCTTATTGCCGTGTAGACTAGACGTTAATCTATTGTAACACCTAACGATTTCTATTCATGGAAGTCAAAGAAAGTCTTGATACGTGTGGAATCATAAAAAGTTGTAGAGAAACAAGTCGGAATGACTTATCGTTAAAGTTAATTACTATTATACAAGTTTCTAACTTCGTAGTGTACTTACGGGTATCGAGCTAATACTTACGTGGACATTAGTAACTGATAGGTACTATGCGTCGAGAATAACTTCCAACGCAATAAATAAGACTAATTTCATGTTTGCTTTGAGCAAAGTCAGCAGAGTGCTTCTTAATTACACAATATTAGTTTAAAAATAGTTTAGGCGATAATACTCATTATTATAAAATGTAATTAAGTCAAAACGTTCGATTTACTGTCAGCAAATATGTATTGCTATAACTGTGTGATTAATTAGAGGCCGGATTATATGCAAAAAAAAAGTGAAAATATGCGCATAAATATCCAGATGTTTTGGCCTAAATATGCACTTTCTTATGAAAAATATGCAAATAAAAAAATAGGAGTTATGCTAGAAAATATAATACTATAGAAAAAAAATATTCTATTATGTTTACTACAAGTTTATTTATAACATTTTACAACATAATTAACTAAGAAAACAATTTTCAATTACATATTTCTCAAAGTTTTCAATAGAAAAATTGTGGCGCTTGTCTGATAACATGTATTTATATATTGAAAAGGTTCGTGCTACGTCCACGCTTGTTATAGGAGCATATTTCAAATTAGAAATATACTCTACTGTCAACTCAATATTTTCTACTGACACCACACAAGATTTTAGCAATATCCTTTAGCTTTTTAAACACCTCATTTTTTCTATTACCCTTAAAAAATTTGCATACACGGATTTTTCCACCCTTCCTTTAACATCAAACGATAACTTTTCAAATTTGTTTATTATTTCAACGCTTTCAATTAGCGACATAAATTGTTTTTCCAATTGCAATATAGAAGTGGAAATAAAACTGTAGTTGGTTTTAATAAACGCCAACTGTTGAGGTATTTCTTTACTCGAATACACCTTTTCTAGCACAGATTGTGTATCACTATCAAGATCCATAATAATTGTCTTTATTTCTTCATAATGATTTGCATGAAAAATAGCAGCTTCTAACCACGTTCCCCATCGTGTGATTACTGGTTGAGGTGGAAGTGGAATACCGGGTAGATGTTGTTTGTAAAACTAAACTCTTAATGGAGCCTTTAAAAATACTTTCTTAACACTACTAATTAAAGTATTTACCAAGGAGGTTTCTTACTTCTTCTGCAACACGATTTAGTCCGTGCGCCAAGCAAGTTGTGTGCATTAAATTTAGGTAAAAGATTTTCAAGTTGCAAGCAAGCTTAAAAACAATAGAACTTTTTCTGTTGGAATCGATTCCGGTAAGAAAAAGGTTGCCAGTTCTTCCTGCATAAACCTTGTTATTGTCAAATTATTTGCCTTTTCCAACTGTTTGGATGAAATTAAATAAGATTTTGCTGGAACCGATACGTTAAGGATACCTATCATTAAATGAACTATGTATCGGCCCACACTATCAGTAGTTTCATCTGCGCATATGTAAAGGTAATTGTTTGACACAGCCTTCTTAATGCTACTCAATGTTTCTGCATAGATACGGTGAATATAATTTTTCTTAAAGTGCTGTCCTCGGGCATATTATATTTGCTAGTGTACTTTTTGCAAAAATAACTTGACATTTAAATTGTTTATTTTATGTAGTGGAATATCTGCCGACACAAACATTAGGCACAAATCTTCATTAGATTGTTCTTGTTCCGATTTTTTGGAGGTTGATGGCAAACATTGCGGTAATGTTTGCTGAGCCTTCTTCGCCAATTTCATCTTTGATAGTTTTGCAGCATGAAATGGAGTTTTAATATGCTGGCCGACTTGAAGCTTTCTCTCACTTGTAACCTGCGTAAAGAAGATCACATCATCAGTTGTTTTCTTATAAAATAAGTGTTAGTAAAAGATAGAGGAGTAATAAAAAACTAATGTGTAAAGAGTTTGCGAAGCAATCGGAATAAACGACATTTAATAAAATAACCAACACAACGCTATGCAAAATATTTTTTGTCCGTCCATACGCAATTCTGAATAAGGTGCAATCCATCCAGGCACAGTCGCTATTTCGGCATTTTTGTTATTATAGTTAATAACAACCCACATGTTTACACTTCGAAAAACCAACGTAAAATGACGTTTAAAATAAATAAGATTGCTTTCGAATATGGGAATAAATTTCTCCGAATAACAAAGAAACACCTGTGCTCCTAATTTTCTGGTAAAACGTATTTTTGTATTTATTTAGAAGTTTCAGGGAATTAGCTTTTCCTTCAATTCTGTCCCGGTCTAGATGTATGGGAACAGCATTAATAAATTTTTGGAAGCGCTTATCGGAAAAGTATCGAGAAGAGGCTTCATAGAATGCTATTTTTAATTTAAAGAGGGCTGTCTAGCTCTTTATTTGTTACAACCACGACATATTTTTAGTAATGCCTATCCTATAATAAATTACATACAATAAATAAATAAAACTCGTCTACTTCAAATATGCTGAATTACTACAAAATATGCAAATAATATACAAAATGCAAATATTATACAAATATGCAAATTTATGCAAACTGCATATTATCCGGCCTTTAGTGATTATTATGAAGTGAACAAAAGAGATAGCTTATCTTATTGTTCAACTGAAATACGATCTCAAAGAAGATCTTTAGTTACGTCAGTATTAATGGTCATTATATTCATATCTATTGTCTAATATTTTACAGGATGACAGATTTCCGACACCACTTAACAATAGACCTTTGCATATTAATATTATAACAATTTCATTTTAACGGTAATAACAAACGATTTGGTATTATCGTGTAAATAATAGTAAATAAACCATATACTTATACGCTTATAGAGATTTCTGTTAAGTACGTCTACTGATGCAACGTAATTCCAACGCGATGGTTGTGCGATAGTCGCGTTGCACATTTTTGGCTCACTGGTGCAACCACTTTTCAATTGGAGGTCGACCGGCTGGAGAAATATTTGCTGCGTATTAGTATTTATATTTATTTAAACAAAGGCAGTAATCTTAGAGTCCATAGTTTCGTTCTCAGTAATCAAATACATTCGGTTTTTGTGTTAACGCGAAAGCTTAAAAAAGATTAACAGAATTCACAGGATTTTATACGTGTACAGTACCCATGTCAAACCCAAAGTCACTGGTGAGCCAAAAATATTAACACTGTAGGTGGGTCGCGAAACCTAATCTTAAAAAGACAAACTACCAAAAATTTTAACGAAAAGAAGTACTATTATAAGACAAGTACATTTATTACATTTTCAACAAAAGGGTATTACAAAAGAAAACACAAACATTAACTTCTTTTGCCAGATACTTGACATCTTTTGTCTTTAATTAAGTTATTTATTTGTGGCGTGAATTTTTCGGCGGAAATAACTTTTAAAACTGCGTCCAGCTGCGCGTCTCTCAGTCGCGATCTGGCGGGAGATTTGTTTCCTTTCATCAAAGAAAATAATTGTTCGCACCTATAGGTACTTCCAATCAGGACAGGACAGGATTTTACAGGCAAATTTTCTTATTTCTTGGTATTGATCAGGCAAGTCCTTATAAAATTCGAATGTACAAACACCATCAAATTTTTGGTTTAAATGGATCTGACACTGAATCTCAATTACTTCCATCTGCAAGTGAGGGAGAACTTTATCAATAGCGACAACGAAAAGATCAGTAAGTAAAAGAACATTGTTTTCTTGGTACTTAAAATCTTGAAAATGTTTTTCAAATTCTGCCAAGCCTTACAAGTCGGAAAATGTGACAGATTATCCACTGCTAACTGTTTCTCGCACAGCATCATCTTACACTTGATAGCTTTCACAAGATCATGCATATCTGTTATAACTTGACGTGGTCTTTGCAATTTCGTATTTAAGTCCGACAAGTGTTTTGTGATTTCTACCATAAATGAAAGATGTTGTAAAAAAGGTACGTCGTATAATAAGCCGACATCTTGTCCTTTCACTTACATGAAAAGTGTATATCTTCTTTAAGTTTCCAAAACCAATCGAGAACCATAAAACATGAAAACCATCGCACCTCTACATAATAAGGTAAACCAGTGTACTCACTTTCTAAATCACGTAAAAACGCAAAAGCTATCGCTGATTAAGGCCACGTGCCTTTATGAAGTTTATAATTCTTTTTACGATTTTAGAACGCTTTCCAACTTAATCGCTTTTGAGTATTAAACTTCTTGGTGGATTGTGCAATGCACATCATGAAAATCTGGTTTGATCTTTGTCAGTAATATTTTAATGAAGCCACTACTTACTCCAGTCATGGAAGGAGCTCCGTCTGTTGCAACGGAACACAGTTTTGACAAATCTAAATTGTACTTTTGCAGAAGTCCGTAAACAGAATTGAAAATATCTTCTCCAGATGTTGTATCATGCAATGGTACTAATTCCAGTAATTGTTCATAAACGTTGATATGTCTATCAACAGCACGAAGAAAAATAGCAAGTTGCGTCACACGACACACATCTGTACCTTTGTCACAGGCAACAAAAATGCAATGAAAGAGTCTGCTTTTGTTTTTATCTGATTACCTATATTGGCATCCAACACAGTAACTCTTTCAGCGACAGTATTCCGGGACAAGGAAATATTTTTAAAAATCTTCACGCTCCCAGGACTTACGATTTCTGCGGCCTTTAAAAGGTACTCTTTTATAAATTCACCTTCAACGAATGGTTTTGATTTTTGTGCGATGAACTCCGACAGTACGTAACTCGCTCGAACAGCAGATTCATTCTCCTGCTTTGGACGTGTATACATAAATAATTGATTCATCATTAACTTTTCGTTTCTAATCGGCCTGTATACTGGTCAAACTTATTGTTAGTTTTATGACAATCATAGTGACGTTTTATATTATATAATTTTGGGACACCGGCTGTACTGTTACAAATCAAGCAAATAATTTTGCCCTTTACTTCACAGCACAACAACTCTAATTCCCACTTTTCTTGAAAGATCGACGTTCATCTATGAGTTTCCTGTTACTTCCACTTGGTTTTGAAAGAGACATGTTGAAAACTTTATTATTTATAACAATAAGTACTGTCACGTGTTGTAACAATAAATACCCAACTGAACTCGCAATTCTATAGCAACTGACTGCACTCAACCGAGCGGGCTTGGCTTATATACGGAACAATAAGGTAATTGGGCAGCGGAACACGGTACGGCGGGCGTGGGAGACGAGTGCAGCTGATCACAGCCGAGATAAACCGAATCGATCGTCGTGATACGTGTGTGTGCGCGAGTTGTTGTAACGCGCGCGTTTTCAAATACGGTTTTTAACACGCTCGCGGGCCGCATTATCTGGCTGCTTTCAAAATTGATTGATTGATATCAAGATATCGTATTAATTACTTCGAGATCACAAAATACGTATAAATCAAATTTTTATGTGTGGCCAGTTCGTTCTGAATCCCTCTCGTTGCATGTGTACCGTGTGTGGTGTCTTTGTTATTATTGGAGATAGAATGTTGTAATGAAAAGAACGTAGGGTAAACACTTCACTATTCAGTTTCAATATTATTATGGATCTTCACCAAGTAAAAGCCAGTTCCATTCATTAGAATTTTGTGCCAATTACAGATATCTTTTCCGTTTCACTCTATCTTTCGTTTACAGCCATGAGAGCCTGAGAAACTACAAACCCGTTTTCTTAAATTGCAAATTCTCTTAGCTTTAGCTGTAACCTCCTTTGTTCCACTTATCCCATATTTTTATCTTTCTATCTTGTAAGTTATGTGTACTGGGCTGACCATATCTGCGCTCTTTTGTGTTGCAGAGCTTCTTCGCCAAATTGTTCCGGTTTCATCAGATCAGCTTCATTATTGTTGTCTAACAATCCAGTAATAATTCTCTTCCAACTTTTTAAAGTGTTTATGTGTTTTCTGTTACTACCGTTGCACAAGCCCACATATGTATATTGTACTATGGTAATACTCGAATGGTTAATTACCATTAGAAAATTCATCTTTCATTACAATTCAGTATATGAAAATTTACAGTTAATGTTGGGGTTATGGTTTTCAATTGTCATTCGGTTTATTTTGGGGTTCTATTTATACCTTCTCGGCACCACGCCCACCATCTTTTGAGCATTTTATTATCCCTCGGGTGTTAGCTTCTCATTTGAACTCCAGCCAGAGACGTTTAATGGGAGAAACAAATGTCACTAGAAATAAAATTATTAATTTTTATAAAAGGCATCGATTAATAGACAGAAAACATTGTTAACATTCAAACACATACATGCAACACTTTTACATTACAAGAATTCATAAAAATTACTGAAAATAACCAAGGAGACATCGACATTCAATACAGGTTTCTATAACAGCGATATTCCTGGAAAAACTGGAATCAAGATGAATTAAAGTTTTCGTTTTCTGGACAACTTAGAAATAAAGCAGTGTAGTCCTGGTTTGGTTCCAAAAGAAATAAAATGTTTGTTTGGTTAACGACGATAAAAATTGACAAGAGAGATAAGTCAACAAATAAGTCAATAAATATATTTGGAATAAAAGGGTTTTATGAAGAAGTACCAGTGAATAAAAGAACCTCACCATACCAGAGAAGATAAAATCTAAGAAGGGGAAGAATCCATAGAAATTAAAGGTGCATCGAGAATAGAAGTTAGGAGAGGAGATATAAGAAGAATCATCATTGAAAGAGAAATTACACTCACTACACTAGGTAATTATCTTGTTTTTATGCTAAATATTTCTCAAAATTTATAAATACTAGGATCGCCCGATGGTCGAAATTCGACCACAACATCTATATATTAATACGCAGTCAAATACAAACAATCACACCTGATTTACATTGAATATTTACTGGATTTTCGAGTAAAATAAAATAAAAATCGCGCTCTACTTTTAAGAAAATCGTTGAAAAAGAAATTGAAGTTTCCTATTTGTGCTGTTCAACGAAGAGATCGTAGCGCGGTGGATAGGATCTAGGTTTTGCACCAGTGGGACTGTGTGTTCAAGTCCTGCTCGTGTGCCTTTTTCAATCTCTTCCTGCCCAATATCAACAAATATATTGCATTTTATGCAAAGTAATTCAAAAATAATATTTTTCGCCATGGTAATTTTCCGAATAAATTACCACGGCGAAATATATTATCTTTGAATAATTTTCCATGAAATGAAATATATTTGTTAATATTGTGCACGAAGAGATTGAAAAAAAAGGACATGAGGAGGACTTGAACACACATCCCCACGGGTGTAAACCCTAGACCTTATCCACTGCACTACGATCGCTTCGTTAAACAACACTTAAAATTAACGATATAAGGGACAAATAGGAAACTTCAATTCCTTTTTCAACGATTTTCTCAAAAATAAAGCACGTTATGACAAAAGCTCATACCTAGATATATAAGACCCATGAAAATCCAGGTGCTCCGCTTGTAAATACTTGGCACGAACGGATGAGCTGAACATACAATTATTTTACTCACTTGCAATGTATTGAGACGGCAACTTAATCCACTTAATCTGCTTTTGTGCAATCAGTATTATGCCACACAATTTTTGTCCGTTTCTCGAACGTCTTTACTATAATAATATGTCATTGCTTGACGTGGTTGACGTATATCACGTTGAGTGTGTCATTCTGATTACAGATGGCTTGATACCTGTCACTTAAGCTCATTTACAATATGTAATATATGCAATATATTACAGACTCTACCAGCGTTCCACTTCACGTATCGCGATGAAACATACATTCGACAAACCTGCATTGTAATACGAAAACAACGATATATGTACCATCGCTATACATGGAGGGAACTCTAAAATATGTACGAGAAGACGACCCACTGCGTATAATATATAGATAATTTGTTATAATTTATGCGCTCTCAGTACAATATACCACATCTGTACCAAGAATAACGTTTAAAACGTTGATATACCACCGCTCATTAGAAAAATCATACTCTACAGCTGCCATGTAGCACCGGTAGCACATTTAAAAAAATGAGAAATTTGGAAACCAACAATAATGATTGGAGAATTAAATGCTAAAACTGGAAAAGAGGTGTACCTAAGCCAACATATCATCACGGAAACAAAAACTACACGAAGAAATGACAACGACAGCGGAAGAAGAATTTGTAATTTACCAACTGAAATGGACGTGTATGTAAGCAGTACAATATTCGAGCATAAAAGGAACTCAAGATGACATGGATTATACCAGGAGCAATAATCGGAAATCAGGTTAGGCATATGTTGGGTCCTACAAGGGAACAAACGTGGACACTGGCCAGTTATTGATGATAGCCAAATTAAGTTGAGAATAGTAAATGGAACAAGACAAATAACAAAGAAAAAATGGAATATAAAAACAATTAAAGTAAACACTGAGAAATATTAACAGAAAAGTAACAGACCGATATTAATCAACAGCGAAACCAAAGCAATGGAATAACATAAAATACAATATAATAAATATATCAGATGAAAGTTTCAGCGAAAAACATGCAGATAATTCTAATATCATCACTATCATAGCAAGGGACAGGCACGCAAAGATGACTAACTAAAGAAGTTTTAAAACAAATCAAAAGAAGACGAAATATATGGTGACAGATCAATAAGGCAAGGGAAATTGAAATAGGAAATTTTATATTCGGGACAATAATACCGTCAAGTATTTGGGGATGATAATAAACAAGATTCTAGAAAAGATGAAATAACATAAAGAATGCAGGCAGAACACACAGCATAGAAGCACAAAAGAATTTATGCAAAATAAGAAAACAAGCAAAAGCAATTGACACAATGTACCTCAGTACTAAAGACAAGAACGCTTACGAGTGTATGGACAAAGGGTAATAAGGAAAATAATAAGACCAAAGAAGATGAGAACCAACGTAGGCAGGAACTTTGAAATTGGAGAGATTGTAGTAAGAATATACAAGAAGAAAAACTAGGTTGGCAAATTCATGTTGTCGCCTGGGAAACAAAAATAAATAAAAAAACACTTGTCAAAATAAAAATTATACTTTTGCTGTAAGTAAAATTAAATAATAATATTTTATCGTGGTTTTGTTTAATTGTTAATACATAAACAAGATTCAGCCACAAGATCTTAAAAGAGGAAGACGTTGTAAGGATGATAAAATTTCAATATATCCGATGATATGGTCACATAAAGAGAATGGATTCCAATAATAGTTCTCGTAAGGAGATGATAGTGATTGCAAGTTCTGTGGTGTAGTAAACATAGTGTGTAGTAGACATAGTAACACTATGTCACATCGGTAAATTCCGTGACACGTGTTTCACTAGCAACGAGGCAATCTTCAAACTGTACCTTCCCGTATAATTAGGCAAGGTACGGTGTAAAGATGCTTACCTCGTTGCTACTGAAACACATGTTGCTGGATTTTATGAAATAATTGTATAAGGGGTTTATCAGTGTGATATAGTCTCTCGTAAGGAGAACAAGAGAATCGAGGCTATAAAAGAATAGATTAAGAGCTAGACCCAAAACCACCCCGAACCACCAAGTAAAGAACAACTTAGCTAAATGTTCAATATTTATAGCAATAAATCCAGAAAGAAAAAAGTGGCGAAGAATCATATACAAATAGGAACCATAGGAAGACAAAAACAAAGAAAGATCTCGAATAGTACATTTTCTCTATATTATTTTCGATACTTGTCGTATAGCTTTAGGTTTTCTTTTGTTCTTGTTGTTACAGCTATTATTCCGGCTGCATCAAAGAATCGCTTTTGTGCATTTATCTCTTTCCTACGTCAATTACTAATAAGTGACTTAGGTGATAGAAATACACCTCAACCAGCATACCCAAGGTTTTGTGAAAGATAGTATAATTGCCTTCTGAATATTATGCTGTAGTGTTCCAATCAATATCTGCTACTGCTTGCATAAATTGGTAAGTATCTTGTATTTCCATGCAATTCTACTACCTTTTAAAAATTTTGTTTCCACTTGCGCTATTTTTATTAGCAAATACTTCTTACTTGTTTAATATATTTGCCTAAATATTTTAATTTTTCTCCTACTATACCGTTTTCAGGAAATAGTTTCAAAGTCTGCGTCTGTCAGAAACTTTTCTGAGATTATACTATTTACATTTATCGGTTTTGCATAAGATCATTTATTATTTCTTTCTTTTCAATACGCTTTCCAATGATCATCTTTTATTGAACAGATATCCTGTTATAGTTTTCCAAGTTCTTCTTTTTGAAGATTCCTATCAAGTTCTTGTATTTATTTCTCCAATATTTTGATTTCATCCAATTAAATATTCATTATTTATTTCTGAAGAGGTTTCGTCGCCATAAAAAAATATCACATTGAATTTACAAACATTCTCGATATTCTTAGGCTACAACTATGATGATACACGAATTAGACTTAGCGTGTTCACAATTGTTTTCGACTTCTTTCCCACATTTTTACATGCGTTTTGCAGATACACGTCTTTACTTGGCGTAACAGTTACCGCCTGTCGTTGTCGAATGGTGGTGTACTACTCAGAGTTAAAATTCTTCGATTCTGTAAATAAACTGTAGCATGACTTGCTTTAGAGATAAACGTTGCGGGAACTGATAATTTTTAATGGATTCTCGTCGTCGTAACATAGCGCATTGACGTTTACTTTCTGGTTCACAATTATTAATCCATGATTTTTCACAACTCATCATGCTCTTAATGATTCTTAACCTTTCCAGATATGTTCGATACCGTTTGAGTCGTCTTCTGCTCTTTAGTGAAAGAATGCAGGATACAACGGGAAACCAGTGCGGAGTCTTTTGTTTTAGGTTCTTTGGGAAGCCAGGAATATAATAATCTTGCGATATGTTGCTTGTCCATCCTCCTTGTTCAGCTAGCGCACAGCTTTGATGTTCTGGATAACAGCTGTCCTTGGTTTATCTGTCCTGGAATCGTTACTGAGTTACTATTGCGTACACATTGGAATGCGCTGTAACAGCAGAACATTGTTGACAGATGTAGTGTTTCATCATCAAAAAGACTCGCTGAAACATGGTTGTTGCGATAATTTATTCGCAAAGTTATGAAAAGTTATTGTGTAATGCGTTTCTTGATTTGATTCCATGCTTTCAAGCGATTTGTCAAGTTTAAAAATTCACTGTGGTGAATTCACTTTCCGTAGCGTGATAAAACTGTGGCTTTTACTTGGTGAAGATCCATAATAATAATGAATAAAATACGAGTTTTATTCCTTATTAACTAAATATTGCGATTAAGTTTTACACTTAGTCGCGGTGCCCTGTATATCTACGTATGTTGCAAATTTAGTTTAGATCTTATAATAATTCCGTGTTATATTTAGTCAAATTAGCTTTCCATTAACTCATTGGTGCACAAGCAAGTAAATGCAATTAATTCCATCTCTTTCTGTGACACAGTCTAATGCATAAAGTATTAAAACAAGTATTTAAAATAAGTGAATATAAGTATATGTTTATAAAGAAGAACCGAAAAAGAAGAGGACAAAAAGAATAGAAAGAAGAGGTATATATATGTATATTGTACTGAGAATTTAGTTAATTTCTTAAACAAAATTGCACCGGCCTAGCTCTTAATTAATGATATGAAGAACATAAATTATAACAAATTATATTTATAAATTTTGAGAAATATTTAACATAAAATCAAGATAATTACCTAGTGTTGTGTGTCTGTGAGTGTAATTTCTTTTACTCGATGATGATTCCTCCTGTATATCCTCTCTTAAATTCCTTCTTCCTTTTCCTTTCTTTTTCTCCGATGTGGTGAGGTTCCTTTATTCACTGGTACTTCTTTTTAAAACCCTTTTATTCGAAATACATATATTTATAGACTTATTTGTTGACTTATCTATCTTGTCAATTTTTCTTCGTCGTTAACCAAGCAAATTTTTTATTTATTTTTGGAAACCAGGACTTTTCGACTCCAGTTCATCCACTCATATCGCTGTTATAGAAACCTGTATTGAATGTCGATGTATCCTTGGTTATTTCCAGTAATTTTCTTATGAATTCCTGTTATGTAAAAGTGTTGCGTGTATGTGTCTGAATGTTAACAATGTTTTCTGTCTATTAATCGATGCTTTTTATAAAAATTAATAATTTTATTTCTAGTGACATTTGTTTCTCCCATTAAACGTCTCTGGCTGGAGTTCAAATAAGAAGCTAATACCCGAGGGATAATAAAATGCTCAAAAGATGGTGGGCGTGGTGTCGAAAAGATATAAACAGAACCCCAAAATAAACCGAATGACAATTGAAAACCATAACCCCAACATTAACTGTAAATTTTGATATACTGAATTGTAATGAAAGATGAATTTTCTAATGGTAATTAACCATTCGAGTATTACCATACTACAATATATGTACATATGTGGGCTTGTACAACAGTAGTAACAGAAAACACATAAACAGTTTAGAAAGTTGGGAGAGAATTATTACTGGATTGTTAGACAACAATAATGAAGCTGATCTGATGAAACCGGAACAATTTGGCGAAGAAGCTCTGCAACGCAAAAGAACGCAGATATGGTCAGCCCAGTACACATAACTTACAAGATAGAAAGATAAAAATATGGGATAAGTGGAACAAAGGAGGTTAGAGCTAAAGCTAACAGAATTTGCAATTTAAGAAAACGCGTTTGTAGTTTCTCAGGCTCTCATGGCTGTAAACGAAAGTTAAAGTGAAATGGAAAAGATATCTGTAATTGACACAAAATTCTATTGAATAGAACTGGCTTTTACTTGGCGAAAATTTTAATTCACCTTGACTTCAGTTTATCCAGGTATATCGCTGTTATAGAAACCTGTATTGAATGTCGATGTATCCTTGGTTATTTCCAGTAATTTTTATGAATTCTTGTAATGTAAAAGTGTTGCATGTATGTGTCTCAATGTTTACAATGCTTTTCTATCCATTAATATATGGTTTTTATAATAATTATTAATATTATTTCTAGTCACATTTGTTTCTCCCATTAAACGTCTCTGGCTGGAGTTAAAATAAGAAGCTAACACCCGTATGGTAATAAAATGCTGAAAAGGTGATGGGCGTGATGTCGGAAAGGTATAAATAGAACCCCAGAATAAACCGAATGACAATTGAAAACCATAATCCCAACATTAACTGTAAATTTTGATTCACTGAATTGTAATGAAAGATGAATTTTCTAATGATAATTAACCATCCGAGTATTACTATACACCTACTACAATATGCATATATATAGTCTGTTCCCGAACTGACTTCACTATAGGTATAATTGATCAAAAATTCTAGAATCTTATTTTAATGTTTTGAGATGCTTCCCTGCTTGGTCTGAAAAGAATTTGAAGCACATTCTTACTTTTTAAATTTAAGGCCGCCACGACAATTGAGTAAAAGAAATTTTCTGTTGACGTAAAGTAACATTTCGGTCAATACGGCAAAATGTTATTGAGAACAGTAAAGAAAAATAAAAGAAAGTAACTTACATAAATTTTTTCTTTGACAACTTACACAGAATGTTTGTTCTTCTGTAGTTACAAAGCAAGAATACAAAACAAATACTGATTTAGTCAAAGTGATCCTATATTTGTGATTTATGATTACATATGCTGAACAACTTTTCTCAATAATATTTTGCTGTATTATTGGTCGAAATAACATTTTATTTCAACAGAAAATGTTTTTTCTCAATTATCAATTGCCTTGATTTTTAAAAAGTAAAAATGCGCTTGACATTTTTTTCAGATCAAGCAAGGTGGTATCCCAAAACCTTAAAACGGAATTTGACTAATCACTAAGTAATGAAAACCAACTATTTAACACTAAACCTACCACGCGCGGTAAAATGACTGTTTAGAAATGAAATTTCGTTTAGAATTTGTTGTATATAATGCTACTATATCGCCTTTTAGCTTATTGATGGCTTCTTTTTATTATTTTTTGGTAGAAATTCGTGGCTACTTAACGTTACGATCTGTCAAAAGAACTATTACATTCTTTTGGTAAGCTAGAGGTTGCATATAATTGGACGGATATTTAGACAGACTATACAATTAATTCCAATTCCATTAAAAGAGGAAAAAGCAGTCTCATTAAGAATTCCCGCGAATTCAAAATTAATATAGACAGTATCAAAATTAATTACGATCCGAAACTAGTTTCACTTAATATGGTATCTATGTACACTAATACGCCCATAGATATCGTATTCGACCTGTTAAATACAATTCGTATAAAGTAAAGAATTATACTGTATTTTCTGAACAATATTTTGTAGAAACAATTGGATATTGTTTGTATTATATCAATATAATACAAACAATATCCAAAAAAGGCTCCGTTGTCTTGGTAATATGTAGCTATTTCCGACACATTTTACTTCCATACATGACACTACAAAATGTAAAAATTTTATCAATTTAAAATATTTGATTTTTATACACAAGTTTTAGTGTGTTAGACTAATAAACCTTGCGTTTGAAAATATATATGATAGTCAAAGCCGCAACAGAGACTTCACTGGCTATTAAATATGATACCCATGGCAGTCAATGTGTTAAAGAAGGAAGAATACATAACGAACCAGATAATTTCAAACAGAAAAATTTTTAATGAGCACAAATAACGTACAGTAACTGAGTAAGTAAAGAGATCAAACTGAAACCGAATACTTCAGCATCAAAATTAACAGCAATGTTAATAGCTGCAACAGGAAAAGATGCTAGCACAGGAAAAGTGCAAACAGTGATTAGAAGTACTGGCTATAATGTCCGTGTGGCAAGGAAGAATCCCATTATCAATAAGGTGAACAGATATAAACGCTTAGATTTTGCTATTAAACAAGAAGGAGATTCATACGAATTTTGGTAAAAGGTCATATTTACGGATAAATCGAAATTTAATTCATAAAAATTCCTAGCTTGTAGCTTCTTTTTAGTGCCGTTTTGGAATTCTATATAATTTTTGAAATTAAGAAAGAAAACAAACATATTGTTGATGCGTACAATAATTGTTTGAATTTATGTTCTTAACAAATAGCCGCTACAATCAAGGAAAAGAAAATAAAATAAAACAAGAATATTAATATCAAAACAAGAAACCGAGGATGATGCTGCAAATTTGGCCTATGAAGACAATCCGCAAAATTTTAAAAATTTTTTAAATTCGCAGTTACAAAGAGTTTTCCACAAATTATTGGCATATAGCAACATTTGTGCACAAATTAATAAATGACGATGTTAGTCGTCGTTTACGGATTTGCTTAAGGATAAGGGGAACAATGCAAAAATCAAATTTCTTCTAAGATGTAATCTTTTATAATGGATTTTTCATTGTCATATTCTTTTAACGATAATGGCCACCAGATTTCCTTCTTAGATTTCTTTAATTGCCTGCCATAAGGAATGAAGGTTTATATTTTCAAGAACACGCGTGTTCCACGCATTCAACAATGCTGCTGAGGAATTCACAATACAAAATTTCCCAAATTGATGAATCCGTTTTTGAATGAACATATGTAAACTGCACCGATTAAAAAGACTTCGAGTAGGGTACGCGACAAGGTCCGTTAATCTCTGATGTAAATTGCATTGGATGCTGGTCTCAGAAATTCCAAGTATAATGTAAATTGCACTTATGGTCCGTGATGCGCATCACATTCTAAGGTAAAAAGAAAGTAACATTCTAGAGAGTTAAAATTTTATGAACTTGTTGGAGCATAATAATGCGATACATTCTTAACAAATAAAATTCTTTTAGTCTAACCACCAGACAGTAATCTAATACATGTTTTATTGCGTTTTGACGATTGCTTGTTTTTAATTCTTGTAATTTACGTGACCTATCAGTAGTATTATTTTTTATATAAATTTCGCACTGAAATTTTATTAACGCATCTACAAAGATATAACGTCAAGGGTGAGCACAATAAAAAGAAAACTTAAATTGATTGTGAAACGAGTCACAACCATTGGTCATACGAGACATGCCTTCTATTGCCGCGGCCGAAATATGCAGTGCGAAACTTCAAGATTCATCAATGTAATTTTCAATCAAATAATCACAACATTTAATTATTCTTGCATCAGTTGGTTGAAATGGTGTTAGATACGTTGCAAACCAATCACACACTTCATTCGGTTCAAAGAATGGTATTCCAAACGCCCAACTCAACCATTTTCCTATTTAACTGGTTTTGTTGTTATACTCGTTACTTAAACCGACTTCTTGTATTTTGCGATACCATGACCGAAGTAAATGAAACCGACATCCAGTAATTCTACTTGATGGCCATTCATTTTTGTAGGACAAAAATATAAACTTGTGCCTAATACGAAGGGTTTTTATCATTCTGAAGGCTTTCTCATACCCCGATGCGTACTTGTTTCACAATAGGCAAAACACTTCTGGTATATAATGACCATTTACACACGCGTTGTGTAAACTTGTAAATTTGTGAAACAAGAGAACACCTCAATTTCGTCATCGTTGTGAAGCACTTCCACGATTGGTAGAAACATTTACCTTGGACAGAGTTTTGTGAAACTTCAACAATTCAGAAATTAATGTTTGAAGTGAAAAATTCTTTAGCACCGTTGTGAGTGATTTAAAACTCGATGAAACGACAAAAGCGACACTAAAAAGAAGCAAACATACATCTATAGGATTTATCCTGCGAGAGAATGAGATAGAGTAGCCTCCACACTCTTGTCTACCAAGCGTTGTATATATGTGTGCTTGTGTGCGCCAGCGTATTGCCAAGCCAAACCGAGAGAAAAGGCATCGTATAGTGAGTATAGTAGCTAATACTTGCTTAAGTTAGGACTGTCTGATCGAGACCACAGTTACAACTCCCGTAGATAAAGAAGTTTCGGACGGTAATTATGGCGCTAGTTAACATCGATTCGGATGTTTATTATAGAAATGTTTTCTAAATAATTGTATGTATTGAAATTATCAAATGTCAAAAAAGAAAATAAAAATGTTTTATAAAAAAATTATTTATAAAAACCAGAAAAAAAAACCTTATATAATATGGAACAAAATAACATAATTCTAATATAAATAAATAAATAAACATAAAACTCAGCCCATAATATGAATTAATCTTCAGAGAGGACAATGTTGTTATCATGTAGAACTGTTGAATGCGAAATAACGATAACCTGTTATTTTGCAACCGTTATTTCATAATAACAATAACGCTCGAAACTGTTATTTTAAATCAATAAAATTTATTTAAAACAACGATTTTTCCCATCACAACTTACAACGTGAGCAACTGAAAGTGTCTGAAGTTGGTAGTAAAAATCCCTAGATTTGTTCTTAACTGGTTCATTTTTACAATCCTGCATTGACTACATCTCTGCTGTCATTCATCGTCGCACCAGTTGCCGTTATTATTTTTGCTTTGTTATTGTATTTTATTTATTTTCTTCGCGTTTATTGCTAAATAAAATTTGTCATTTTAGGACATCATGCCATTTACATTGGAATAATAATAATAATAATAATAATATTTTATTGAGTGCCCAACAGTTAGAACCTTAATAGACACTACAACAAAGTATATATGTACATACATGTGCATAATGCAATATATATTCTTAAAAAAGAAATAATATTAGAAAAAATTAAACGAAAATGAAACAATAAAGGAAAAAAGTATCAAAATTTAATTCGCGGCTCAAAGAAGATGTCGTTGTAAAGTTCATTAGCATTTAAATACATCTGGTATAATGGACTTCTCAGTAGCACGTTGGTTCTACACCTTGGTAAATGAAACATCATCATATATCTAGCAGTCAACCTAGGTACATTAAAATAAATTTGCTGCAAGAGTTCTGGACAATTCAACCTGTTAACTAAGAGATCGCGAAGAGTGTTGGCACTAACTACTTCTCTGCGGGTATCCAAGGAACGCACGTTATTCTGGGCCAATAGTTGCACATGATCAGTGTTGCGTGGTGGGTACTCTCCGTCGGGTTTAAAAATTAAGTATTTTAGGAAACGTCTTTGTACCCTCTCAATCTGGAGCTTTTGATATGTATAGATGGGGCTCCAAACACTCGACGCATACTCAAGTCTACTCCGAACTATAGAGAAGTACAAACACTTTATGACGTCAGTATCGACGAAATAGCGCCAACTTCGTAATATAAAACCTAAGGATCTAATTGCAGCTTGACATATTTCATTTATATGCTGTGTAAAAGTTAATCGACTATCAAACAAAACACCCAAGTCCTTAACAGTGTTATTTGATTTCAGCGGTTCTCCATTAATACAGTAACTATAAATAACAGCATTACTTTTTTAAAGAATCGAACAACAGAACATTTCCCAATATTAATATCTAAACCAGGTATGGGCAATCAATTAGCACGGCCCGTCTAAACTTAATTCATAATTAATCATAAGGATACTACAAAAATGTATATTTTTCAAGATTACTCACAGCATAAAACTTCTACAAAAAAGGTTGCCCATGCCTGATATAAACCATTGCTTCTACTCCACAACCAACTCTTGTTAATATCTTGCTGAAGCTTCAGTGCATCACGTTCGCTATCAATTTTGGTATATATCTTGACATCATCGGCGTAGGCGAGTGCGCGACATGTAAACTTATCAAGGAAGTCATTTATGAATACCAAGAAAAATACAACAAGACACGTTTATCGTGATGGCTCACTTTCGTAGTGGAACGTTGAATAATGATGGAAGTTGGGTATATTCCGTGCAGATGTACCTTCAACAATTTGTTGCTGAGTACCCATCCCATCCATATGGAAATTGCCTTAAATACATTCCAACGGCATCGAGGTAGGTTGATTCAGCGATTTATGGAAATTAGTAGTGTTACCAAGCAAAAACGTGAAGGAACTCCTAGAGTATTGACAAATGATGTTTTAGAGGATATCAGACAAAGAATGGGTGGTAGTTATAAATAAATCCATACGGAAATTGTCTGCTCCAGCAGGTGAATTTTTTATTATTTTAAGACACTGTTTTAATTATCACTTATTCGTAGGTATTTCCTATAGAAATGATCATACAGCACTAAAAAGGAAATTACGTATCCATCCCTACAAAGTTTCAATTTGTCAACATCTGCGTCTCCAAGATTTTGGGGAAAGAAGGAATTACTGTCAATGGTTTAATGAAAATTTACACGATGAGGGCTTTGATTTAACTTTTTATTTAGACGAAGCTTGGTTTCATTTATCTGGTTACGTTAATGCTCAAAATTTTCATACATGGTCTACCGAAAATCCACATGTTTTTATTGAAAGTATACTATAAAGGTTGGTATTTGGGTTGCGATGTCAAGAAGACGGATAATAAGACCAATTCTTTTCCACCATACTATAAATGCAGAGCGGTATCGAGAACAAATTCTAACACCATTTCTGAATGGTTTGCAATGAAGATGAAATTAGTCGTGGATATTTTCAACAGGACGGTGCTCCGCCACATACTGCGCGGAATACAATCAATTATTTACAATAATTTTACGATGACAGGTTAATTAGTGTAAATCGATGGTCAGCAAATGAACATGAAATGCTGCAAAATGTATTTGAAAATGTGGGAAGACGGGCAAACCTGTGTTTCGAAAGTGGTGGTGGACATTTCGAACATCTATTATAAATTTTTTATTATTATTACTAAACTGCATTGAGTACATTCTACTGTGGTTTCAATAAATGATATTAGAATTATGTTTATTTTTATTACCATATATAGTGTAAACTAGTGTAAATTAGCATATCGTTAATTTATAAATCTGAGATAACTTTTCTGTTTGAGTGGGGTGTAAACATTAAACATAACCAATACAACCAGAAATTCAGGTCAGCCAACTGCTCAGTGGTGCCAACATAAATTTTGTATAGCCAATCTCAGACACTTTCAGTTGATCACCCAGTTACTTCAAAGCGTTCTATGTGTTTTTACGTGTGTGTGCGCCTGCATATTACGAATCTTTGGTACCAATATTATAATAAACGAACCTTATAATTATCCCACTCCTGATACTGTATTTGTCTCATTCTCCCGCAATTTCCTTTTCTGGGTGTGAACTGCACACATAATTTTTTTGTCTAAGTGAGCACCGAATATTAATTAATACGGAGATTTTGCATAATGTGATGCTATTATATGTCTACTATTAATTAATTTGCCAGTATATGTAGGTGGATAATCTATAGGCCCGGCTGTATAGTTCACGATCAACACTGGATTATGCTTAATTAGAAAACCACTTTCACTATTCGCGGTCATATCGCTCATCAGTGCGACTGTGTGAAGTAGTTTTCATTTCTATAGAAGCTCTATATAAGCCCGGGTGTTAAATGTTCATACATATGAGAGTTCAATTACGAAATTCGGCCATAATGTTCTAATTACGCATTTTTGCAGCTATTTGATTATACAGAAGTAGACAACTTGTTTTGCCACAAACTCCTGTAGTAGCTACAATCGCGTACTCGCAATCGCAATCTAAGAGTGGTCATTTATATGCTCACAATCAGTATATAACTAGCATCTTTTTTAGATGTTGATACAAATTTTACAAAGTGAAGACTGGTCTATACAGAACTAGGAAGTGAACTTTAGTAGTAGAAGTAAATTATTTTTCTGAAGTGTTAGATGTAATTTTTAAACAACAGTTTATTATGCATATATTGAATTTATACTAAAACCTCATAAGATCAAATGACTTAAATAGTATACAGCTTATGTATGAAATTACGTTTTTGCAAAGCTTAGTAAAAAATGTAGAATCGCCAGTTGAAAGTCTAAGTTATATCGTTGTCAACAATTCCCTAAATAAAAATCACGAACTGAAAATGACCACTACTGTGGGCCAAGAGAGATTGGTGAATCTTGCAAATTATTTCTGTTAATAGTGATATTTTATAAAAATTAGATATAGATTTACTTTTAAATCAATTTGCTAAAAGTAAAATCGGAAAAGCTCAATCTCTATAATTTTACTCTTACTAAACGTTGAAATCATTTTGTTTAAAACTGTTTCAGTTTGTTTATTATATGATGATGTATGTTGTATAGTTTGTTAAAGTAATTGATTCCCTTTTGTGTTTAATTAAGCGAACAGTGAAAGTAGTTTTCTAATTAGAAAACTACTTCCACTATTCGCAGATGCGCGTTTCGCGGTCATACCGCTCATCAGTGCGACTGTGTGAAGTAGTTTTCATTTCTATAGAAGCTCTGTATAAGCCCGTGTGTTAGATGTTCGTACATATGAGAGTTCAATTACGAAATTCGGCCATAATGTACTAATTGCGCATTTTGCAGCTGTTTTGATTCTACAGAAGTAGACAACTTGTTTTGCCACAAACTCCTGTAGTAGCTACTATGACCGCGAAACGCGCGTCTGCGAATATTGAAAGTGGTTTTCTAGTTAAGCAAAATTTTTCCACGGCGGGCTAGCCGAGTGCACGATTGTAGCTAGTACAGGAGTTTGTGGCAAAAGAAGTTGTCTACTTCTGTGGAATCAAAAGAGCTGCAAAAAATGCGCAATTAGTACATTATGGCCGAATTTCGTAATTGAACTCTCATATGTACGAACATCTAAAACACTGGATTAGTTGATCCAAATCAAATTATTATTAAATCAACTAAATACTCAGTTGTATCGTAATCCTATTGGTTTCTATTTCAGTTGTTCCTGGAAATTACCTAAAAGCGCTGTTTACGTATAGGATTAGTGGGCCGCAAGCGATCATCAGTGCAACTTGCCACTCAGAATTAAGTTGTTTATCAGACTTGCCCACAATGGATTTTCTCATAGAGATACTTAAAACAAAGTGTGTACTTGTGCCAGCAATATGAAGCACGACGTTGAAACATTAAAGCAGAGCACTGCTGAAAAAGCTAATTCTGCAAGGACGTCATTTAAAACGTTTATAGATATAGGGAACTTTTGCACCGGGTTGCAAAACGTGGTTAAATTGAGAATACCACGTTGAATAAAATGATATAGTTTTTTGAGTTGTTTTAGTTTCTCCATAATTGCAACATTTTTGTGCTAAGTTGAAACTAAAAGACTTTTATTTCCTGTTTAAAAACTAGTATTTTATATTTTTTGCTTCCTTACTAAAGAAGACACCTGCATTTTATTTTTAAAATTAGTGGTTTAAATAAAAGCGAAACTTTGATAATTTTTTAACACGTTTTCAGTTCATGTTCAAATGCCTTATCCACTGGAATCACATATGTAATATTAATTAGAACATAGTGTACATGTGTGTGTGTAATGTGTATAATGTAATAACCTGCTGTATTGATTTAATAATTTTCCTATTGTCTTGAAGCGGTTTTCATTTAAAATTCCTGTATTTTTAACAAAGTAAATTCTGTTTTTAACGTTAGCAGTTTGAAATAGATAAATAACTCTTTTGGTTACAGTTAAAAATGGTTTTTCCTATTTTTACTCCGAGAACAATTGTATTTCAGCTAACAATAACAATGATTGGAATTTAATTATAACTCCGACTTTATCTTTTTCACGTGTTAACAATAATCGCATATTATTGCTATACTTTGAGCCGACCCTGAATCGAAGTTTCAATGTATTCTATTTAAGAAAGGAAATTTTGCTGCACCTGTTCGAACTTAAATACGACGCTCTAGAATGTTATTGAAGTTAATTGACTTTGATTCTTCAGTTCTTGCCAAGAATGTAACCCTCACATTAAATATTTAATGCTGCTATTCGGTCAAATTCTAAGCAATGTTATTGTTGCGTACCAGCTACAGACAATGTAGTAGAAATGCAGTCGATCAAGATAGTCGCATTCGTTGACAGTCATTGGCTGGGGTGGTAGGCTGTCGACCAACCGGAACACGGCAGCTCAGAACCCCAGGCATTTTTCTTAGATGCTTTATTTTCAATCCAATTAGTGTATACAAGGACGTTGTTTGTTGTCTGGCTTTATTATACGCACGTACGGATTACTGCTCACCTCGAATGGCATTATCGTAATAATATACTCGCTCTTTCTAATAATATAATCGGTATGAGGGAACAATATACAGTATATACAGTATCTGCTTGTTCTGCTTCTGCAATTCTAGTGACTTGATAGGTGTATTTCGAATATATAGTACATGGTTACAAAGTTATAATTGTACGATAGTAAATAAGAGATTATTATATTTAGATAAAAGTAGTTAAACAACAACAAAATAGCCAATCAGTAATTAGCTGGATGTTGCTTTTAATTCTCCAGCCAGTGTCTATTTCCCTTTGTAGATATATGTATATTGTTTTGCTATTATTTTCTTTATTATTATTATTGTTGTTTTGGATTACCTTCACCACTTTTCTAGGTCATTCAAAGACCTAGAATAATGTACGAAAACAGTTTCATTTACCGTTCTGAAATATAATCTGCTAAATAAAAATAGTAAACTATTTTTGAGAGTCAAAATCTTAAATAATAATAAAATAAAATCTGGAGGCCTCTGTATAGCATAGGACGACCTAATAAATTAGGTGCGTTAATGGGTAGGTATCAAGTAACTGTGCAAAAGCTTACAATTGCAATGGTCCGTGGGGACAATTAGCTTTGTCAATCGCAACTGTAATTCATTAGGCTATTATATAGAGAGT
Source organism: Chrysina gloriosa (assembly GCA_038088585.1). Classification (NCBI taxonomy): domain Eukaryota; kingdom Metazoa; phylum Arthropoda; class Insecta; order Coleoptera; family Scarabaeidae; genus Chrysina; species Chrysina gloriosa. Next base: position 56,112,488 of record CM076087.1, read on the forward strand.
CCTCCAGATTTTATTTTCTTAATAGTTTGTTAAATTCATTTTTTTGTTTGGCCTAAAAAGTGGCAATAAGAAAAAGATAACCGGTGTTTTAATCATCCGGTTTGAATACTAGTTGTGTATAGGGCTATTAGATTTCGAGGAAATATTTTCCTGAACGCCTAAGACACTCATACAGTAAAATTTATAAAATTACTGCTAAGATGAATGGTTACAACTCCACGTATCCACCTACACGAAGAAAGATGAATTAGTCAAATTAACAAACCGATGAATGTCATTTCCCTAGAAGTTGAATGAACGGAAAGCTAACACATTCTTTCGCCATCAAATTTTTAATCGCCTGTACAACCATTTATACGATCAGCTATTGATTGTAAGTAGGCACTGGTAGAGATATTGATTTTTAGGATACTTCTGGAGAGGAGTGTATATGTAGACTGTGAACGAGACAGATGCGCCTACATTATTCAAATTCGACATCTTAATACTTGGTCTTCCATTTGGTATAGAGTATCTACTGCTTACATAGTGGCTCACCTAAACCCGTGCATAGTCTGTATGGTTTGCGCTTGTAGTCAAATTGTTAGGACTTGCTGATATAACTCCCTTCTATTAGTAGCAGATAGTGGATTTTGTAGAAGGCATCTAGCGATCATGTCCTATACGTGTGCTGAAGAATATCAAACTGTCAAGTGATTAATGTTATTTCTCTGGTAATTGAATGAACTGAAATCCAGCTTATTATACAGAAGATAGATTTCAACGGACGGAATATTATTCAAGCGCAACATCTCATACGGTAAAATCGAACTATATGTTTCTTCCTTGAACAAACGTTAGAACTTCAATTTTCCGGTTATATTCTTATTTATGTCTTTTCGATGCATCATAGTTATTTGTAAATTTTGATACATGCACTGGAAAGGGTAGATATAATAGCGGTATCATTGTTGTGTTACCAACAATCTAAAGAGGAAGTGTTCTTTACACTGATGCATTCTAATAAGCCAAATTGAGAATGATTAGACCATTAATTTCATATAGTTTAAAGAAATACGCATTTTATTACATACTAAAATATAGGTGAGTCCATGGGAGGTTGATTATTCGGTTAACACTTTGAACGGTATTAATAAATAGTTACACATAGTGTTAGTTTTTCTAATTTGTTGACATTACATTACATTATGATATTAAAGACTTTAGATGTTACACGAATTATGTTCAGAAATTACATCAGGATCCAATATTGGGTTATAAGTTACTTAAACCATTTCACTTATACAAGCAACAGGCTTCAAAATAACCAGTGTATGTTATTTTCTTTCCAATATAGACCCAACTGTCTTTTAAATCATGTTTCTTGAAAACTAATAATGCACTGTTAGTAGGTGATTAAAATGTTTAGTTTCCACAACGCATATTGCATTTATTCATTGTGCATATAAACTTCTTCATGTGTTCAAAAGATCTTTTTCAATTCCTTGGGATTCTACCGTTTCCTACAACTCTCTTTTAATTTTGCGAGAAATTTTTTATGTTGACAACACACATGAATATTTTTTCTTATCACTTCTTCACTTAATTGTCTCGTGGTATGCTCCTATACCCCTATTCTCTCGGAACCTAAACTGGGACACTCCTATAATGCGATGTATTTTATGTCACGGACTGGCTATACCGAACTGAGGAGTCTTTATTTAATAACGAAACTATAGTCCACAGTTGCAGTTCGTGATTAGTAAAGTATAATTCCCCACCGTAACAATTACTGGTTTATGCTATTTGTACTTGCTTCGCAGGTAGGTATAAAACAAGCTTATCTATGTACTTACCATATATTCTGACTGGTACACTTTAATTACGTGGAAAATTTTCAAACGCTTTCAAGATAGTTTCGAAGATGTATTGGATCACACTTAGCACAAAGTAGATGTGGCTTCTTTGTTGCCTATTAGATGTGAAATCGTTAAGTGCTATATTATGAGGTACTTTTGAAGCCACTTTTCTGAGAAATTCCTTCTACTTTATGTAATTGCGATTAACTGCAATTTTTCTATAAGAATCAATAGTAATGATGTAACACATTGTCTACACTTTTGTTTCCGTTAAATTAATAATAATATAATAAATTTACGAAAACAAGGCCGTTTGAGCTCAGTATGTATTCTCCCAACATTTACTCAAAAACTAGGTAATTATTTAATTTCTGGATGTTGAATAATGTGGTCAAGAATATAATTTCATAACAAATATCGATACAAAAGCTTTTAATACAAAAATGTATACGCCATCTCCTTTTCTCATGTCGCGCAGTTGTAACTTTTATATACTTCATTTTTAACAAAATTATGAAAATTCAAATTCCATTTCGTACACATCTATCGCTAGACTATATATTTAATCTAATTTACAATAATGCCAACGTTCTCCTGAAATTCGTCATGATTTTAGAAAATTATGAAATCGCCATTTAAAGAAAGGGGGCTTGTAAATATGGAATATTTTCATAATATGATACATACTCGTGTGACACATATATCTATTAGCCGTTCATAAGTTCATAGAATGCCTTATAGTTGTAGTTATCGCCTAAAACAACTACTATCCGGACGGAAGGCGAATATTCAGGTAATACTTGTTTTCAAGCGATAATTGTTCACCACCTAATTACAAGATTAAATAGTTTGCTGGAAACGCTGCTTTTTATTTGTCCGCGGTAACAGCTTTCTGCAAGAATCACTAAGGTTTCTATGTATATTTGCAGCAATTTTCTTACAATACAAACATTGTGAGCAGTCTTCTTGTTCCTTGGTTTTCAAATATTATTTGCTGCAATGCACAAAACTTCGTCACTAATTGTTCACTAATAGTTCACTAAAAATTCACTAATATCCTATTCTTGATATCTGTCTCTCTTAACCGCTTTTTACATTTTTTTACTTTCTCTGTAGTATGTCTGGGTTTCTTTTGCATAACTTTTTTCTCTTTTCATTGTTTTGTGGTTTTTAGTTTTTAATTTCTGCTTACCAAATTTTGCTTTGAGGTTAGAGTAGCAAACACATTTTAACTACATTTTCCTACGTCCTCAACAGCACTGCATTGTGGAACAGAAAATATTGTCTGCACTCATTTCTTCTTGATTCACATCTGTGCTGTAATCGGGTCGTGCAAATGATTTTCTAATTGGTTCATTCTCTTCACTTTCTACCAAAGCATTGATATGCCTACGTATTACTCAGGTTTTCCACATTTTTTAGGACAACTTTAGTGACGATTGTAGAGTTTACAGTTGGTTCTCCTGGATCTTGGAATATTTGTTTCACCTTCGTCTGCATACTTTGATTCACTTCAGTCACACACGCATAATCCAGTGATACGTCTGGATGATATGGATATACTCCTGTACTATTGAAGGAAGATGAAGCATTGGACCTTGTTGCTGCTTTCACCCATGCCTCCAATACCATATCTTTTTGATGGATTAGATCACATCTATTTATTTCATGTATAATTTCATGCTGTTTCTAAAGATTTAAAAACAACACAGGCTCACATTTCAAAGGCTGTGGGAAATGAGTGGTACGGTTTAGTAAACTAAGTATCACATTACCAATTTGTTCAGAATATTCTAGCTTCTCACCAGAACTATGACGAGTGGCTATCAATCAAAAGAGAAACTTTCCCATGAAGCTTTCGTGGTGCAAACTGTGTTTTCGAAAAGAAAATAGATTAAAGTTTATGTAAACAGATATAAAGTCATATACAAAATGTATTCGGTCCTTTTGTTTTCACATTTCATAATAAAAACAGGAGGTAGAAAGTTTGCTCTTGCATCGCAACACGAAATTAGGATTACCGTTTTTCGGCTTTCATCAGAACACACAGATGCAACTAGTGTTGATTCCATAGTAGCAATAAGAATGTGTAGTATTATTATTTAATTATAGCTCGGTTTCATCCATGTTATATAATGTCATTTTTCTGCACAACAGAATATAACAGTGAAAAGTATTGTTGAATACGACCTCTTTGGCAGGAGGAACAGACACACGTTCAGATCTTCTTGCTGATAGTATAAGCGTGCGCTAAGGGAAGGAGTTTAGCCAATCGTAACCTGCTCTCTTCAATGTCAAATTTCTAAGGAATACCTAGCACACCAAATTTTCCTATACATTATTTCTTGTTAGTGCAAAACCCCTAGTCTGCATGTTTTGAACGTGTAAGATATTTCTTGTTTCCCAAATGGTGACGCCGGCGACGACGACTGGCCTTTTCGATATTGTATTTACTTTCCTGCAAGAAAATATTCTTGAAGATACTCCAAAAGCTTTTGATGGCTCATTTATATACATATGTTCGTATTAACAGCAGCAGTAGAGGCGCAAACAATAATTCCTTGGACCAGTAATCCATTTCCGGGTATCTCTACCAGACTTAGGCTACCAGCTAGTTTAGTAGCATAAATTCAGTAACCGCATTAAAATTACAATTAGAAGTTTTTGATGCCTTCTATGAAATCACCGGGACAAAAACTAGCACGAGGGCACCTTTTAAGTTGTTACACAAACTCTCTTCATTTTTTGTAAACAAACTGATTTATTGCTTTTCAAAATATGCGCCTTTAAGTTTTATACTATGTTGTATGCATTCAAACCAATTCTTGACACAGTTCTATAAGTATAATTTTTGAAAGCTTGAACAGTTTCTTGAGGTGCCTAAAATCGCTGTCCACGCATTTGTTGTTTGACATTCGGGAACAAAACAAAATCGCTAATAGAGACATTAATTCGATGTATTTCTCCTCCAAATAATTAATTGTTTGCACGTGCTATGTGAGAGTTGGCATTATCATGATGTAGATAATGTGACGTTTTCGGTTATTTTTTATTATTTCGTCGATGACTACTAGTAAACAAATTGTTGTTCAGCTTTAAGTGTTCTTTAATCTTCTAAAGGAATGATTGACATGTTTGGTACAATCGAAAAACAAGCGATCATTTTCTTGGAAGTACTTCTTAAACCAACAACTTTTATGGGATCTAGTTCATCTTGGAACAACTAAACAGTAGGTTAATGCTAAGTTTCCGGTTACGTAGGTCGAATGAGTTTAGCAGTCTTCGATATGCTTAAGAATGTCAATATCTTACTAAAATACCGATCATCAAATCATGTTGTGCACAGCATAGATGCTTTTTGGAATAATAACCGATTTTGGTCGATCTTTGTGCAATTCATCACTGAAGAACGCACGACCACGAAGAAACCCTGCAACCCAATTGTAAATAATGTTTTCTGATAGTACTTTATTGCCAAAAGTTTTACGAGACGATACTATGCATTGCTGTTGAGGTAGACCTTTACAAGCATTTAAAAAATTATCCAATAAAAATGTTCACGTAATATTTCCATTCCTTCACCAAACTTTTTAAAAACCAAGGAGGCGCCCTCGTAAGATCACAAAAAGTTAGGCCACATCTTTAGAAGAAAAGAATTTGAAATTAGTAATAATTAATAATATTAAACAAAGTTAATGTTGGCAATATTCTTCAAGTTAAGAAATTAATATTTCTCAGGTTTCTGAAAGTTTAAACAAATTAAGCTGCCTTTGGAAAGAATATAAATCTAATAGAGGGCTCATTTATATGCTCACAATCAGTATATAACTAGCATCTTCTTTAGATGTTGATACAAGTTTTACAAAGTGAAGACTGCTCTATACAGAATTAGGAAGTGAACTTTAGTAGTAGAAGTAAATTGTTTTTCTGAAGTGTTATATGTTGCGATGTAATTTTTACACAACAGTTTATTATGTATATATTAAATTTATACTAAAACCTCATAAGATCAAATGAAACAAATAGTATACAGCTTATGTATGAAATTACGTTTTTGCAAAGCTTAGTAAAAATGTAGAATCGCCAGTTGAAAGTCTAAGTTATATCGTTGTCAACAATTCACTAAATAAAAATCACGAACTGAAAATGACCACTACTGTGGGCCAAGAGAGATTGGTGAATCTTGCAAATTATTTCTGTTAATAGTGATATTTTATAAAAATTAGATATAGATTTACTTTTAAATCAATTTGCTAAAAGTAAAATCGGAAAAGCTCAATCTCTATAATTTAACTCTTACCAAACGTTGAAATCATTTTATTTAAAATTGTTTCAGTTTGTTTATTAAATGATGATGTATGTTGTATAGTTTGTAAAAGTAATTGAATCCCTTTTGTTATAATAGATTTATAATGTACCTTAATGTTAATACACAACATTTTCCCATATCGTCTTTCTTTAGCTATATATTTTTGAAATATATAGCTAAAATTAATTTCTAAAAGATATGACAGTGTTAAGCATAAATTTAAGTGATTTGCCCTAATGTCACCACTGCATAAAGGTAATAAGGTATTTGCACATATGCGGTGATTAGGCTTGTTGCGAAACTGGCTAAGCACTGAATGAAAATAAAAATGCTATGTAATTACATTCTGTACTTACATTTATAAGACAATAATAAACTAATTAAATATTATTACTACCTCGTAATCTCCTTACGTCTTGTGTAGATGTAGACATACAAAGAACTTATGGTTAAATTCTCATTCACCTAACACTCTAATTGATTAACTTACAAACGTCACTGTGTCCAAGACAAAGTTTATCTATATGTTTTAAAGCTAATAATTTTCATGCCAATGTATAAGATAATATAAATACATATAGCCCCATATCCTTGCAAATGACCTATAAATTTCTCCTAGTGATCAAGTGTATTATTCTCGGTAGAACCAGAATGGAAACAAAGTACTGAGCAATGCCACCAACATATTACCGTTTAATTTGTGACTTAATAAAGACAATATTTTACCTTTATATCCTAGTTCGCATTACGTGATCTTGTCTATGTTAATTGTAACTAATACGCCTGGGTATCAGTGTTGCTAAGCAATGCTTTACATTATCAAGTTACTGACATGAATAAGGATTTACTATGTAGTTAAAGCGCCGTGTCCGCATGGTTGTTAACACCGTAAAATTCATGAACGTATTACAGCGATTACAATATAGAGCAGGGGACGGTACTAACAGTATCAAGTAATAGTATTAAAGAAATGCAATTAAATTAACCTTATCCATACTATAATTATCTACTTACAATAACTACATATAAATGTAAATACTATTATTTGTAAAGCACTCATTCATAAATGCTTTATGTTGAACTCTTTTAGTGTGATTACATAAGCGGAATGACAAACCTATATTACCTGATAACTTGTAAATCAATTGTCGTTTGGAAACAAAAGCGCGTCGATCAATTGTTTAGGAACAAACGCACCACAAGTTGTGAACTGTTATGAGTAGAGGCCGGATTTTATGCAAAAAAGTATGCGCATATATATGCAGATGTTTTGGCCTAAATATACACTTTCTTATGAAGAATATGCAGATAAAAAATAGGAGTAATGCTAGAAAATATAATACTATAGAAAAAAATATTCTATTATGTTTACTACAAGTTTATTTATAACATTTTACACCATAATTAACCATGAAAACAATTTACAATTACATATTTCTCAAAGTTTTCAATAGAAAAATTGTGGCGCTTGTCTGATAACATGTATTTATATATTGAAAAAGTTCGTTCAATGTCCACGCTTGTTATAGGAGCATATTTCAGAAATATCTTCTATTGTCAACTCAATATTTTCTACTGACTCACCACACAAGATTTTAGCAATATCCTTTAGCTTTTTAAAACCCTCATTTTTTCTATTACACTTAAAAATTTTTCATACACGGATTTTCCCACCCTTCCTTTAACATCAAAACATAACTTTCAAATTTGTTTATTATTTCAACGCTCTCAATTAGCGACATAAATTGTTTTTCCAATTACAATATAGAAGTGGAAATAAAACTGTAGTCGGATTTAATAAACGCCAACTGTTGAGGTATTTCTTTACTCGAATACCTTTTGGGCGCCTAGCACAGATTGTGTATCGCTATCAAGATCCATAATAATTGTCTTTATTTCTTCATAATGATTTGCATGAGAAATAGCAGCTTCCAACCACGTTCCCCATTGAGTTGTTGAGGAGGAAGCGGAATACCGGGTAGATGTTGCTTGTAAAATTGAACTCTTTGGAGCCTTTAAAAACACTTTCTTAACACTACTAATTAAAGTATTTACCAAGGGAAAATGGTTTCTTACTTCTTCTGCAACAGGATTTAGTCGGTGCGCCAAGCAAGTTGAGTGAATTAAATTTGGGTAAAATATTTTCAAGTTGCAAGCTGCCTTCACCATGTATGGTGCGGTATCCGTTAAAAACAATAGAACTTTTTCTGTTGGAATCGATTCCGGTAAGAAAAAGGTTGCCAGTTCTTCCTGTATAAACCTTGTTATTGTCAAATTATTTGCCTTTTCCAACTGTTTGGATGAAATTAAATAAGATTTTGCTGGAACCGATACGTTAAGGATACCTATCATTAAATGAACTATGTTGCGGCCACACTATGAGTAGTTTCATCTGCGCATATGTAAAGGCAATTGTTTGACACAGCCTTCTTAATACTACTCAATGTTTCTGCATAGATACGGTGAATATAATTTTTTCTTAAGGTGCTCTCGTCGGGGATATTATATCTGCTGGTGTACTTTTGCAAAAATAATTTGACATTTAAATTGTTTATTTTATGTAGTGGAATATCTGCCGACACAAACATTAGACACAAATCTTCATTAAATTGTTCTTGTTCCGATTTTTTGGGATTGATGGCAAACATTGCGGTAATGTTTGCTGACCCTTCTTCGCCAATTTCATCTTTGATAGTTTTGCAGCATGAGATGGAGTTTTAATATGCTAGTCGACTTGAAACTTTCTCTCACTTGTAACCTGCATAAAAAATATCACATCATCAGTTGTTCTCTTATAAAATAAGTGTTGGTAAAAGATAAAGGAGTAATAGAAAACTAATGTGTAAAGAGTTTGCGCAGCAATCGGAATAAACGATATTTAATAAAATAACCAACACAACGCTTCGACAAATAATTTTATTTTAAAATGATTTTTATTTAAAAATCATCATCAGAATACGGAATATCAGATATTCCATATTGTGCTGATGAAAAATACGCATGAAATATACATCTCATTTTACTCATTTTAAAAATAAAATTATTTGTCGAACCGTTGTATTGGTGATTTTGTAAGTTTATTTGTAACTATAGATTAATAAGAGGAAATAAACTTAAATTTGATCTACAATCTTGATGCATGCTACGCAAAATACTTTTCTCCATCCATGCGCAATTGTGAATAAGGTGCAATCCATTCAGGCACAGTCGCTATTTTCGGTATTTTTGCTATTATAATTAATAACAACCCACAAGTTTACACTTCGAAAAACCAACGTAAAAGGACGTTTAAGATAAATAAGATTGGTTTCGAATATGGGAATAAATTTCTGCGAATAACAAAGAAACACCTGTGCTCCTAATTTTCTGGTAAAATGTATTTTTGTATTTATTTAGAAGCTTCAGGGAATTAGCTTTTTCCTTGAATTCTGTCCCGGTCTAGATGTATGGGAACAGCATTAATAAATTTTTGGAAGCGCTTATCGGAAAAGTATCGAGAAGAGGCTTCCTAGAATGCTATTTTTAATTTAAAGAGGGCTGTTTAACTCATTGTTTGTTACAGCCACGACATATTTTTAGTAATACCTATCCTATAATAAATTACATCCAATAAATAAATAAAGCTCGCATACTTAAAATATGCTGAATTACTACAAAATATGCAAATAATATACAAAATGCATATATTATGCAAATATGCAAATTTATGCAAACTGCATATTATCCGGCCTTTAGTTATGAGTGTATGTTGACGATACTGTATTTATACATACTTGTACTTTTAAGCAGTATTATCGTATCCCAGACACATATTGATATGTACACTCCGTCCATAAATTTTGAAGTAAAGTGAAACCCTTTTAAAACAATACAACTTTTAGGCATATCATGAAATTTCATTATAAATTATTGCAAATATAAAATTGTTGTACATAATCCGTAAATTCCAAACATCTAAGTACAAATTTCACCCGCGGCCACGGGTGACTTCTGGAAGCTGAAGATAGATTTATAGTAACGACTTGGAAACGAGATCGACATCTAACGGCGCCGGATATCAACAATATATAACGGATAGCAAATGTTTCTGTTGCCACCGCCAAGAGGTAATTATTGGAAGCAGATTTAAGGGGATACATCGGCCGCAAAAAAAAAAACGTTTTTAAAACCTCTGTATAAACAGAAACGATTAACTTGGGCAAGAGAGCATGCTAACTGGTCACTGAAGGAAAGGAACGCAGTCTTAAGGATCGGCGAATCCAAACTTGCGTTATTTGGTACGAAACGGAGAGTTCTTGTTCGCCGACGACCAGGAAAAAAGGAGCTAATGATGTCTGCTTAGTGCCCTCCGTCAAACACGGAGGTGATAGTGTTATGGTTTGGAGTTGTTTTGGTGGAACAGCTACGGGTGATTTAGTGCAAAGTAGTGGTACAGTGCGGAAAAAAGAGTATTTTAATGTTTTGCAAAATCATGCTATTCCGTGTAGAGGGCGTCATGTTGGTGAGCCGTTTGTGTTCCAGCAAGACAACCTCAGAACACCCAACAGCTATGGGAATATTTACAGAACCCATGGCAACCAATTGACACGGACTGTTTTGAAAAATTGTTTCGAAGAATACCTAAAAACTCTGCAGCGGTTATCAAAGCCAAAGGAAGTCATATAGACGAAAATAAACTTATGACCTAAATAATGCATAAATATTATTATGTTTGAATAAATTTACTTTTATTTGACGATAGTCACTTAAGTTGTAAAGTTCTTTAATAATCACAATAAAATTTTACTCATAAAATTAATTTATGCGGGAATCACTTGTGGAAACTCCATAATCGAATAACTTATAAAAATCAAAAAGAATTTTACTCTAGCTGTGACTCCTTGTAAAAGGCGTAGCGAGCGTTATGAGCATAACATTTATTTGACAAAACCCATTAACATCTACAATTTGCTTATAAACCGCAATGGAGCAAGTGATGCACTTTTAAAGAGATTCATAACAATGATAACTGAAAATAAAGTCAAAATAGATCACAGGGCAAACAAAACGAGCTGTATTATATAATTTGTACCTATGTTATATACGCCAAATGTATAGACGGACATAATTTATTTTCAGACCACGTCATACGAGGCATATATGAAAAAGGACGAAGGATCATAACTTAACCACCGCGACAATGCAAGACAACACATGTGTCTGGCAGCTCACAAAATTGTTGCGGTTTGGTCGGGATTGGTTGCTACATCCACCGTATTCTTCATACCTTATCCTATGACATCATTAACTATTTCCTTTTTATACATTTTCTTGGACAGTAAAGGTTTCAATAATGATGATGTCAAATCACACTTACTTCATTTCTCTTCCAACAAAAACCAGACGTTTTATAAAGAATTATACTACTGCCTAAAAGAAGGTAAAACTCTATTGAACAAATGAACAACACATTATCTACTGAATTAAATTATTTAATTCCATGAAATAATTGCCTCTTATTTTCTCAAAGCAATCCAATTACTATACTTATTAGTTTTAAGCTTATTTGCAGTAGATATATCAAAATTTCCGAGAATACCCTAACGAAAATCGCATTTTTTCAAGCTTTGAACAGTCTTATCTTAGTGTCGTTACTTCTTCATTAGAACTGTCTTCACTTATTTTAAGGTTATTGTTCATTGCAGTTATAATTTGAGAAGTTGGTAATTATAAGTTGGTAATTAACGATTGCGCTCCTTATCAGGGGCACATTAACTTATTAGAAGCTGCCCATTAGCGCACCTATTTCATTAGATCGTTATATATAGAAAGTCCTCCGGATTTCATTTTATTAATAACTTATTGGCACCTTCGGGCACCCAACAAATTATCAAACAGACAATAACAAGAAAATTTCAATATATGATAATGGGACATACTTTTTATCAGATGGAACATACTGATCCAATATGCCTAATATTGGGATACAATTAGCATACTTCAATTTTGAATATTTTGCTACCTCGTTGGATTTTACAAATTCTGTTTGGAAAGGATAGCTCTGTATTATAATTGTTCAGTGCGATAATTCAATAGAACATATAGTCTTAAACTATGTTCAATGGACTTGCTTTTCCCAATCGCATTATTAGCGAAAATATCGTCGCACATAGGTAGATTTGAGCGATTTAGGCGGTCAAAATTATTTTATGATCTAAATCGATTCTAAACTCGGTTAGAAATAAGAGTATTATGTTCCTTTTTTGTAGAATACATATTATATCATTAAATTATAACACAATTTAAGCACAAATACATTTAATCTGATGTCAAAGTATCGTCTTCTTCCTCAATTTCCGATAATTCTTGATCGGTTTCTTTATTAGGGTCTGCAGGTATTAACATTTCTATTATCTCAGGTAAAAATGGTCTGGCATTAGGCTTTTTTATCCGCCTCATACCACTGAGCAGTGGATCTGAGCTTAGAAGTAACCTATGAAATATATCGAGATTGCACTGCTGCCTTGAAAACTTCCGTGCAAAATCTTGGCGATATGACCGCAAATGTTTGTTTCGGGCTTCAGCGGCCTCTTCCGATAATTGACCTATAGGCAATAGTGCATTTTCTGTAATGGATGCGCCATGAATTAAAATTTTATGCATCGTTGGTGTCATGGGATGCCATCCATACAAATCAACATATAACCGTGCGGTTTCTAATGCGAACACGTCGAACTTATTCACATTTATTTTGTGACCACTCGAAATCGCCTCCAGAATGACTTTTAGCCTATAAATTAAATCAAAGCTGATTCCGGTTATTTCGGCAGCCAATTCAGGATTTTCGAAAAGCCGCCTGCTGGTATTGCCATCATTTGTGTTCCCAACATTGACCTTTGGCATATCTACCAAGAGACCCGTTCTATGTCTGAATTTCTCCTGAATTTCCAACTTTCGTTTTGCTTCTAGAAGATTTTCTTCCTCTGTCCTTCTTTCCCTATATTTTTAGTTGGCAATTGTAGGCTAAATGTAAAATAGTTTCAAACAGCCGGATTGTGGCGTGCAAGACTGAAATTCCGAATTCGATAGCATGTACACTGAGCTCATTTTTTTATTTAAGTTATTGAAATCTTTCGAAGTGGCACCACATATGTAGCATCGATTCGTTGATTTGATTCCAGTTGCTGCATTACAGACCTTCGCGTCAACCATGGTCATTTTCAAAATATGTTTAAAAGAAAATTCCAGTTCATTTAAATTCACTTTAGTGACGTTAAGAGATTTCGCAGCTTCCTTCACGTAACGTATTTCTTCTTTAGTTACATCTGCGGTTTCTTTCAAAAAACGAAACCTTATTGGACGGCAATACCTAGGTGACGAAGGCGTTGGATTTTGCCAAATAACTTTATTATTTTCTTCGCCACGAACAATTTGCAATGGGACGAAAGAGCTGCAAAATATGTTAGCATCAGATTCGTCGTTATCATTGAACCTTTGTTTAAATTCAGCCTGCCGAGAACCATCACAGCCGCATTTAATAATTACTTTGCGTGAATTTCTTTCACTCTCATTAAGAGTCATAAGTACTTCTTCCAGGGATGTAGATAAGCGGTTAACAGGGTGGTCCACTAAGCTTTGTAAATCGCTTTCGGCGCAGGTAGATGTTACTCTTATCGTTTCCTTGGGCTGATAGCATTCTTGCTTTGCCCTTAATAACAAATCATAACATGGATAGAATCTCTTGTTTGTTGCCCTAATTATTTCGTATTGTCGCCTGGTCAAATATGCTTCTACAAACATTGACAGTGCTTGTAATGGGGTCAACGGAGCAATTTCTTCATTCGGTTTTGAATATATCTTTTTATATTTGTTCGCACGTGTAGGAGAGCTGGTAATTGCCTTCAGTATTTTAGATGCATTTCTTTTTCCACCTGTTTGTAAAATAACTTGTGCAGCGTGAACAATTACATCTTCTTCTACAGTAGAGCGCACTTCTTTAATTTTTCTTCTTTTGCTTCTTTCACTCAATTCCGCGAATTGTTTGCTTGGACGACCCCTTCGATTTTTAACATAGGAATCTCAAAAGTTCCTTGAAGCCATGAGTCATAATTTTGTTAAAAACTTGATTTTTTATGTGCATTTGTCCATCTTTGTTTGATCTGTGACTTGAAGTGTGAAAATTGATGTTTCAACGTATGTTCATCTTCTTCTGTATCTGTATAAGATGATAGCAGATGGTTTTCTATATAATCCAATTTTTGATCCAATGTTGGCAAGTTTTGCAATTCCATCTGTTCAAACAGATATTTACGAGTGATTACTCTCGAAAAGCTGGACGAACCTAAAAAGAAAATTTAGTGCACAGGAAACAAAATTTTTAATTTCTCCAAATTTTCACATTGAACTTTAAAAAGCCTTTACGCGGGCGGCTGTGGTATTCCGCGGCTGTTATTTTGGAAAACAGAAAACTAGATACGTAAACTATCTAATCCAAAAAAAAAAAAATACAGCTGGGACAAACAGGGAAGTATAACAAAATCCTTTTTCAAAATAAAAATCTCTACAAAATATCTAAACGTAAGAGGTTATGTTTGAAAGTCTTAAATAATATTTAAAACTGAAGTAAATATTTACGAATGTTCTTAAATTTGTTGGGTTATACCTGAAAAATTAGCATCCATCACTTTAACTTTCTCAACTGACTTGAAAATAAAATAGATACCTACACCTCGAGCAACTATTTATTGACTTCTAACTGCTTAAAGTGCATTTTGCGTGTACTAGAAAGACATGGAATGGATTGGGTATTGTTCCTGAAAGGGTCTACCTAATCAAGTAATATTTTTTGTCTCTATTGCACTTTTGAAAAATCGACTTTTGGCCGCCTAGATCGCTCAAATCTACCTGCGTGGCGTCGTTAGTTGTGCAATCAAAATTAACTTAGGAAAAATGGACGTATGGAATCAGCATTTCAGATTTCTCTGAACAATTTTAAAGTTTAAAAAAGTTCGTAGCGAGTTACCTGTAGCTAGTATTTGTATTCTTGAATGGAATTAGAAACGCGAATAAATGATACTGGTACAAAACGTTAAAAATAAAATAAATAACTACACGAGAGTAATGATAATAGAAAGAGTATTTTCCACGAGAGCCATATAATTCAAACTAAAACAAGGAAAGGTACCCACTACCTGACTGCAAAACGTAATCTACTTGAGGTACGTTTGTTGGGCAGCTTCCAAGAAAGACGTGCAATTAGTCTGCAAACCAGGCCCAAACCGCATACCAGAAATGTAGGCTAGTTCCGTTTATATTAAGCCTCAGTTCAGTTCACAGCTAGATGTTAACATTTTACTATGATAGATTTCATCACCCAAGTAAGTTTATCTGATGAACTAAAGAATCTGCCCAACGAACGTACCTTAATAATTAGGAGGTTGCTTTGCAATAACTCATTGAGATGTTTGTCCTGTTTTTAATGATGATAATATTGATTGTGTGTAGTTTTGTTAACAATAACATTTCAAAATCTTAGGAATTGCATATTATTATTAAATGACTACTCCACGGACGATCAACAAAAGGAAAGAAAGGCAGAAATGGAAATGGCAGGAAGTTGGGAAAGAAGCAAAAAGATTAAGAACATCTACAGAACAAGGTAAAGGAGATGAAGACAAACTGGACAAAATATTGGAACTCATTAAAGAAATAAAGAAGGACCAAAGGGATTTAAACAATAGACAAAAAGAAATTTACAAACTCAAAGAACTTCAGAAAGTATTTAGTAAGGTAATATTGAAAATACAAATTGAAAACGAAAACGATGTAAGATATAATGATTCCGGTTTTTCTTAATTTGATTGACCTTAAAAATATTGGCCCTCAATAATCCGCGCCTACATTGCAAAAAGGACGTATGGTCTCAAAACGAAAGTCAGGTAAGTTTCCCATTCTTTAAATTGTTTGTATGTCACTGGCTTTAGTTCTTAAACATTTCAAGCATTTTCTTATGACACCCTTTATTTGGTTTCTGCCATTGATTGGCCAATACATTTGTCGTATATGTTTTAAAAGTATTTGTGTCCCACCATGCATTAGTTTTAGGTGTTCTTGTTTTAGTATTAGTTTTGTGAGTGCATGCTTGTTTGGAATGAATCTAAGAACGGGAATAATGATTTTAGTTTGCTGCTAGGTTTGACTTCGTTGGCTTTATGTAACAACTGCATTTCTTCGCTAAAATTCTCCCTTTAAGCTACTTTAATTTAAACCATTAGCGCTCGTTTTAGTTCCGCTCTGATAATGGTACAAATTGACACTGATGTTCTACTGCGGTATTTCTGATAAAGGGATAACAATAAGTTGTTGTTCTGCATCAGTATTTCCTGTTTAAATATCATTGATTCCAGTAAATCTAATGAATCATATAATTTGGCACTTTGTGATACCATGTTTCGTTTTGTTACCAATTCATTCTGATCAAACTGTAAAGTATTATGTCAGTTTGAGAATTACACTGCAAAACTAACGTCTTCTGCGTTCGTAGTATCTAATTGTACTAGCTCACTATTAGATATATCCTTCAGATTTTCTAGTAACCTTGTATAATTTGAAGACCATTTTCGTAGATCAAATCCTCTTCTTTCAATAGCATCATTAAGTCGTTTCTTATGGTGGTGGTTTCTTTAATGTTATTACCTCCTGTTAGAACATCATCGACGTAGAAGTCGCGTTTTAGAACTTTTGTTGCCAATGGAAAGCATTCTTGTTCGCCATCTGTTAGTTGATGCGAAGTACGTCTCGCTAAATACGCTGCAGTAGTTGTGCCATAAGTAACCGTTTGTAATTCAAAGGTTTTTACCTCATTATTCTGATCATGCTGCCAAAGAAATTGTTGGTATTTCTTGTGATCCTCATGTATTTTCATTTGTCTGTAGATCTTTTTGATGTCGGCAGTACTTACGTATTTGTGTAATCCAAATCTTAGAAGAATAGCAAATACATATTCTTGTATTGTAGCTCCTTTTAGTACTGCATAACGAGCCATATAATATCCTTCCGTCTGGTCATCGTTTTTAACTTCCTTCATGTGACCCAAACAATGCTATTCTTTAAGGAATTCTTGATATCATTCATGCGTCTCATCTTGTTTGAATCTTCTTTTAAGGGCATTAAAACGTTTTAGTGCTGCAGCTGGAGACTTCCAAGTGTTTGAGTGGATACCTTGAATGACATCTTGTATATATAAAAATGAATCGTGGTTTGTTCGAATGCTTAAAACTTGAAAACGACTGGACCAAATTGGATACTTCCTTCTGCGGATTTGTTCGTAATTGCTACTCGAAGGCTTAGGGAAAAAAACTATTAAAACAATTAAAGAATTAAGAAAAAGAAGTTAGAGATTGAAGAGAAATTGACGACGCGACGTTTGGTGTGTGGCTGTTGTGATGGTGCGCGCAAAGACAATTAAGGTTATGACATTTGTGATTGTGCGCGCATGAATAATTGTTATGTCTAATAGAAGCAAATTCAGCAATATCCATCATCTTATTTACAACGCCGCGAGTAATTAGACTGCGGAATATTGCGAATTAATCCACTGCAGATGAAGAAGGAATCACACGAGAGAAGGGCGCCCTGTTAGTACGACCCGACTTCGTGCTTCACAAACACAAGAACAAAGAGAGGCCATACGTGGAACGGCTCGGTTGGCAATGAGAAATCTTCGAGCAGAACACAGAAATCAACAACGTCGAGCCGCAAGAAGAAATGCTTCAAGTGTTAATTTGAATCGAGAAGCGTTTCAATGCGATTCCACAATTGACTACAGCTCGCACCCTTTCGTTAGAATTGACCCTATGAAGGTAGTGTGTGTCCATTGCGGTGCGTTGAAGTTCGCTGGAAAAACGCCTGCATCGTGCTGTCTCAAAGGAAAGGTTAAATTGCCATCGTTTCCTTCGCCATCTGAGCCATTGCATTCATTGCTTCATGACCAAGCTCAAGAATCACGACATTTTTCATAAATCACTAATTATCACTTTTAAACAGATACAAGGACAAATTCACCATAGAATTTGATCATTGCAGCCGGTTGAAGACGCACAGCATGAAATTGTTACAAATTTATTTCATGGCCAATATGAAGGACAAACTTGATCGGCGTCAAATGATCAATAACGCAATGAAAAGAGAAATTCATCAAGATTTGTAGCAAATACTTCATGAAAATCATGCATTGATTCGGTTGTTCAAAACTGCGTTGGATCACATGCCAAGTGATGACTACAAAGTCGTGATCAGAGCAAATAAACGCCCCTCTGGAACACACGAACGACAATTCAACGCTGCGACAATAGATAAAGTCGCAAAATATAGTATATCATAAGGTGCT
This sequence comes from Chrysina gloriosa, assembly GCA_038088585.1. Lineage (NCBI taxonomy): Eukaryota > Metazoa > Arthropoda > Insecta > Coleoptera > Scarabaeidae > Chrysina > Chrysina gloriosa. The sequence goes on from CM076087.1 coordinate 56,131,002, forward strand.
TCAATGAAGATAATCGACACAAGTGCAACCCATTCAGCAAATAGTTTAACTGAAAGTTGTGCTACAACAATACGCGAATCATTTGGTTTACATTCAATAAAGCAAATGCTTTGCTCTCACGTGAATTTTCTCCTTTCTGAACTTTTATTCAACTTAATTAATTTTATCTTAATATAAACAAGTTACTAAAACTCAGTTAATAACTTAAGACAACATTTATTAATTCTAAGGCGGTACGAAGTTCGCCGGGTCAGCTAGTTTTACTATATAATGTTCTGACTCATCTCCATTAACATTTTCCTGGTAGTGTTGCTCGCACGCTTTGTTTTGTTTTGAACGATAGTTTTCTTCAATTTCCCAACACCTTTTACTTGATTAGAGAGAGATTCCGTAGATAGTAAGAAAGCATGATGCGTTACATTTAAGAAACAACTTTCAATTCTGCCTGAAACAACCTGACCAAATTCTGTATTTTGTAACAAAGGAAAACCTCTGTTTCAATAAGCATATATAGCTCAGCTGGTATGTTGAATATTGGATCTGCCAAATCGATGTTATAGTGCTATTTTTCAACGGTTACAATTAAATTTAAGTGCTGGTAAATTGCTTGAGATTTTGTCCAAAGCTGTGAATTCTAATATCGTATTATATGAAGCTACTCGCGATGAAATATGTAAGGTTACAAATTAGTTTATTTCAGTACATACTTGACCTATGCCACTAATCAGAATGAATTTATCTTCTGTTTTAAACACTAGTCTTCCGATAAGTTTGTTAGTAATGAAATTCGTTTGGCTTGCACTGTCTAATAAGGCTCTACACATTTGCTAATGACCGCATACATTTTTAACCCCAACTGCGGCAGTAGCCAATTAAATTTCCGTTGTTCCTCTTAGTATTTGCAACGTGAGGTTTTGTCTTCGCATTAAGAGGGAGGGGGGTTGGGTATTTAAATTTTTTTCTCATATTTTTTAATTTTTGAAACATTTGAAGAATATTCTGTCAAAATTTCAAGTCAATCGGAGCAAAATTGACGAAGTTATGAGCATTGGAGTCCAGAAAGCGTCTTTCCGGTTGTTTGTGCTCATATCGAGATATACTATTAATTCAACTAACTACATCGGAGACGGTGACTCGAAGACGTACAAAGGCGTTCTCGATGCAATCCCTTATGGTTCAGATTTTGTGGTAAATAAAAAAGAATGTATAGGTCATGTCCAAAAGAGAAAATGGGAACACGCTTGCGTCAACTTGTAAAATCAACCGTAGTTGATACGAAGACCAAGGTCGGAAAGATCGTAAGAAGAAAAAGCCTTTCTGGCAAAGGTAAACTCACTGGTAAAATGGTAGATAAAATGACTGTTTACTATGGACTAGCTATTCGACGCAATCATAATTCAGTGGAGAAAAGGAGAAATGCCATATGGGCAACATATTATCACTATAGTTCAACCGACGTGAACCCACAGCACAAGAAATGTCCGAGCGGCGAACACTCTTGGTGCGAATGGCAGAAGGCTGCAGCTGTAAATTCTCTAAAATCATTCAAACACAGCTACACAGCTCTTCCCACAGACGTTCTACAAGCCATGAAGCCCATTTATGAAGATTTGAGCAAACGACGCACTTTTACAGCGATGTCTTGGAGGTTTTACCCAAAATAATAATGAAAGTCTCAATCAGCTTATTTGGAAAATATCACCAAAATCAGTGAGTGGCACATCTACAATTGTTGAAATTGCAGCTAATATAGCTGCATGTACTTTCAATGAAGGTTCTTTTGCTTTGTTGGTCCTTATGGAAGAGTTGCAGATCGGTACAGGGCCAAGTTCTCACGAATGGGCGCGATAAGCTGACGAGTTGCGAATCAGTAGAGCAGAGGAGCAAGTGGCACGCAACATTAGAGAAGAGAGAATTTTACGCAGACAAGAACAAAAAGATGCTCTGGATCTGGATCTGGATGTAGTTATTTGCTTTATGGACCTGGTATTGACGACTCTCTTTGAGTATAAAAAAATTATCGGGTTTTATCTTCAATTTTTCAATGAGCAAAACTTTAAAGCGTTTTTCTGGAACTTGTGATTTTTTAAGTCCGTATCCACGATAACTCAAAGTCTATAAAGACCGATCGGTTTGAAATTTTGCGCAACTCTTTTTATATAATTTACCAGGTATTGACGAGAGCTTTCTTTGTTTTTTCAATAATTATTGATTTTACAATAACAAATAGGCCGATTTTGTTTAGCGAAAATCCGTTTTTCAGCTTCAAAGTGCTGCAAACTGTTGTATATAATAAAAAATTGTATAGATCCTATATATTAAGAAATCATAGTTGTTAGTTATTTTATTGATGGTTTCCAAATAAAAACAAATGTTTGTTTACATATATATGTAGTTATGTTTTGGATGATGGTGTTCTGAAAACGTTGTATATCGTTCTGAAAGTGGCAGAGAAACTATCTATGAGACTAGTATTAATATGAAAATACAAAACCTTAACTTACTATATCAGGTAATATATTTTATATTCACGTCGAAATCAGCAACCTTTAATTTTTTACAATCTACACCATTAAAACGTTGCGCAATCTTAAATTTCGTTACCTCCTGTAATTTCAATTCACTTTTATTTGGAAGTTTTCCTTTTATAATCTTAAACGCAGGTCACAAGTTGACTGACACATACATACCTTTTATTACTAGACAGAAGTTATTAGCTTGGATTGAACATAGAATAGAAAGTATTTACCAACATTCTGTAAAGGTACGTTCATATTTGTACGCGTTTCTAGTTTGAAATCGTGTCGATAATTAATCAAGCGGGAGATTAGCATTTGCGCTCGAGCCCGCACACCCGAATAACACGTAATTATTAGTAAAAGAGAAAGGTCGTAAGCGTTAAAACTTTAAACGATACGAAGTTAAGTATTAGAAGCGCGATACGTCTTTGCGATAAGAAGCTTAAAGTCGAATTTACATAAAATGTTTTCATTAAAAGCGTAATATCCGAGTCTTTGGAGTATCTAATGCGTTAGGTACCCACACGAGGACAAATATAATCCACTTTTCAACCCCCTCGCCAAACGTATTGCACTTCAATAACTCTCTTTCTTCTCCTCTGGTGCGTTATTATCCAATTATGATGATATTATTTTGAAACCAAGAATATAGGAGAATATATTGCTGTGCTTGTAAAAAAAACTTTTCTAACTTTGCTTAAATGTTTATTAAAAGTTGAGGTATATCCTCAAGGCAAGTAATAAGACAACTCAGTTTTAGCCGATGTATTTGTTCTCAACTTAAATTTGAATCATTTTATTCTTCATTTCAAATAAACCTAAAACATATTCTAGAATGCAACAAATTCGTTACAATGAAAGTATTTTAATAAATAAGAGCAATTAAATTGTATTTAGAGTATAAAAAGGCAGATTTCCTAGTATCTCCGATAATAATCTAATTTTGTAATCAGTTTGTGGACAATCAAGAACAAGCACATCCAATTATTGGGTTACTTTCGAAACGAGAATAGTGCGACGACTTACTACTAAGCGAATACAGTTGCATGTGCTAGGATTTGCATTGGATTAATCAGGAAATGGCGAACTGGTTTCGCTCTCATAATTAGAAAACTAGGTAATCTATGTACAGTACCTGGTGGACCGACCCTTACTCGGAGCTCCCAAAATTTTTTGAATAATTTTGAACCAAATAATAACGTTCTTTATTTTAGTTTTGATATTTAATTAATATTGTATATTTCAAGTATATATAGTAGCATATCCTTCCTATACTCACGCATACGGTCTGTGAGACCGATTTATATAGTATAGTATACGTCTTTCATTTTGACGTGAGTATAGGAAGGATATAGATACTAAAAGTTTATAAAAGTAGTATGAAAATTAATATTTACAGTTATATTTAAATATTTAAAAATAAATAAATTCAAGCTCAAAATCTTTCTTAAGAAATACACATTTTAAGTAAACATTTACATACCTTCGTTTTGCAACGCCAACTAATTGTGCATAAGTTTTTTTATTTTGATTAAAAAACCCAGCTCCCACTACTTTTGTAACTGTAAACAAAGTATGTGAATTTAGATGTGGCTGTTAGTTTTCGTAGATATTTTTCTGTTATTAACATACTACTTTCAGCGCCATCTATGGTGTAGTAGTTAAGTTTTAATTACTTATAATTTTGCTTGACTGCATGATGTTGAAAAAGTTGCTAACCCACGTTTAGGCCGAAATTGGGTGAAAACCTGGACTAAATGGATTGAATCGAGACCGGGACCATGCTAAATCGGTTTTTCGTTCCCAAAAACTCGCAGATACTAAATTGTAACAAAATCTTGAGAGTAATTTTCGGTAACACATTTTATGTACCGCAGAAATAGGTAAAAGCGGGAGATCAATTTTGTGTTCTCGAAAATCTCCAGATACTAAATTGCATAAAAATTGCTAAAGTCATTTTCGATAACCAATTTCATATACCGCAATACCAGAAATGTGTGTAAACCGGGTCAAGATAGATTTTCCGAGACCGGGACCATGCTAGATAGATTTCTCGTCCCCGAAAACCGCCAGGTACTAAATTTCATCAAAATCTAAAAGCGGAACAAAAAAATTTTCCTGTGACTGGGACCATGCTAGATCAATTTTGTGTTCTCGAAAATCCCCAGATACTAAATTACATAAAAATTGCTAAAGTCATTTTCGATAACCAATTTCATGTACCGCAATACCAGAAATGTGTGTAAACCGGATCAAAATGGATTTTCCCGGGACCGGGACCATGCTAAATCGATTTCTCGTCCCCGAAAACGTTTTCATGTCAAGCCGAGACTTTTGATAATTTTAAAATTAGCAATAAGCCTTCGTCGTTTGGCCTTTATTGCCGATGAAAGCTTTGCGACTGCGATTGATAAGAATAGACTTCATAACTGCTTCACACACGTCATCACATTAACCCACAGCTTTTCACTTATATTTAGGTCAGACAATTGTGCTTGTTATGCCAGTAAACAATTGTGTTTCTTTAAATTATTCATTTGTTAACTCTAAACGTATGTTTCAGGTGCATAAAAGGCCGTCGCATTGGCATATCCTCTTTTGCGTCATGTGACGATATATTTTGCATTACATTTACATAAAAAGCAACCCCGAAACATTATCTTGCAGCCACCGTGCTCTAGTATTTTCTTCTCTTAGTCTTCGAAATTACGAACTTTCCAAAATGTATTCTTTTAAAAGTAAAATTATAGCGTATTTCTTTTGTCGAATGTATGTATGCGGGCGGTAAGACGGATATGTGCACGAGATATCAACGGAAATAACGATGGGAACTCGGGCGCAAGAACAGCGGAAAAGAAAAATAAATATACATCTAAGAAAAGTAAATTAAAAAAATAGGAGTATCAAACAACAGGTAATGTACAATTACTTACAGTCAATGTATGAATGAGTATGAGTGGGTCGGCAACGGAACAGTAAATCGCGGTACCTGTGCATAATATTGTTGCAGGAACTATCGGAATCGGGATAATTAGGGCGAAACAGTGGTAAGTAGGCTCGGGGTAACGGTTGAGCAGCAGTAGTAATAGTAGTGGAACTTCAATTCGTAACTAAAGTTGGACTGAAAGCCTTAAACCCGTTTATCTCCTTGGGAAACTGCAGCAATCGTTCAGTTTTTGGTAATGAGCAACGATTTAGTTTACTACTTAACAATAAATAACAAAAGACATTAACTTTAAAAAGTTTATTAGAAAAAATTCTTTATTTAGGGAGTTCATGGTCGTTGGGGGAGCCTAAATATTTGGAAAACAGGATGACAACGAAGATTAAATGATAATTGAAAGTGGAAATTCTACATACAATAATTTTTTGTTGATTTAATCTCAGAGGTGTGTTGCACAATAATGTAAAATTTATTGAAGTCTAATACGGGAAACCTTCCCTGATTCTTATAAAACAATGACCAGAAGAAAGTAAATATTTGTGAATTAATATGAAATTTATATATTGTCATTGTTTAGGATCCATTGTAAAAGAAATTGTTGTTCATATTGATCATGTATATAATCTATAAAAAAATCGTGCTGCACTGAAGCCACCACATAATGAGAATTCGAGATGGCTAAAAATAATAGAATCAAGTATGGTGGTGCCAGGGCACGTAGTAACAGAAAAGTTTGTCATCATTCAATCCACACTGAACAAAAGTTAAGAATAAAACAAACAGTCATTGATTGATTAAATTGTAAATAAAATGTAGGTATTATATGTTTCTAATCGTTAAAGCCAGTAAATCATTACAACATCAAGCATTTCTTGGTTACAAAAAAGAAACAAAACTAAAGGCAAATGGAAGTATTACAAATCAATAAGAAACCAGCTCACTTGTGCTATCTGTAATGAAAAAGAGCATACTTTAATAAATTCCTAGCTTATAGTTCATCTCCTGGGGCACTTTGGAAGGGGATCAAGAGATGTAATATATACAACTTACCCAAACGATTAATTTCGGTGCACTTACAGAATGTTGACGAAATAAATAATCATTTTACGACAATAGCAACTGTAGGGCACCACATAATTTCAACTTTCATTCACTTTTACAATATAAATAGGTTTACTAAATTTTCGTCTCTTGAAGTTTAATATGGTTCTAGAAGATGATATTGCTCATGTTATTTTAAGTATTATGTCCAAATCTTCCGGACGGGATAGATTGGTTTGGTATGATCGAATATTGTTGTGCTTTTATACTACCTTTCATTGCTCACATTATTAGCTTCTGTATTTCGGATAGTACATTTCTACAATGTTGGAGACTTGCTCGAGTTCAACCAGTACACAAGGTTTCTAAGTCCAATCACATCAATCACTTGGAACCAATATCAGTCTTGCCAGTCCTATCAAAAATATTGGAAAGAATAATTGATATACAACTGTGGAATCATTTAATTAAGTATAACGTTTTGCTGGAGTTCTAGTCCGGTTTCAAGTCCACGGCGCACAGTGGTTCAGAATTGCGTTTTTGCGGATAAAAATCTGTAACTTTTTTATTCGTGAAAATTATAAGTTGCTATTTTCCTTGTAAAGAGAATATATATTTGTGCTTTAGACATTATAATAAATGGAAGTTTAACTGTTCTACTTTAGAAGAAAAAAAATAACGAAGAGGAAAGATGTGGGAATATGTGTGTGAATTTCTGCGAAGTCATGAATATTTGAATAAATATATCTTATTTGTAATTACTAAATGCTACTTTTTAATATTTTATATTATTATAATACCAAATTATTCATCAGGAAGAAGAATTGGAAAAGAAATTTTATAAATCCAATGTCTAACATTTTCGCATTCTGATTATCATAAATATAATCTTGTAATAAGTTTGATGGATAAAATTCACTGCAGTAAATCTTGGAATCACCTACACTAAATTTAAATGTCTGTGTCTTTAAGTAGTGCTTTTGCAACTTCGTGTATTTCAAAAGCTTTCTTAGAAGGTAATTGTTTGAGATTTGAAATAAAAGGATCAGATGACAATAAAGCATATGAACAACATCCTCGTTTGTTGTTAGACGGCTTATTTTTCGTGAATCAATAAACAATAGATATGATGTTTATATTAAGTAAATGCAAATTTATTACCCACACTCAAGTTCTAATAACCTATTAAGCTTTTTCTTGGCAAATTAAACAATTTAATACTTGTTTTTCCACGTAGGTTTATTAATTTGATTACAATAAGTAAATATCGTAATAATAATATCCACGATCTCAAATGTTGCGTTGAATATAACCATTTACAAACCCTACGAATGCCGATACGTTATCGTAGTATTGCGCGTAGTTTACGCATTAAAGCACGTTTTTCTCAGGCAAGCGCAGAAAAGCGCAGCTGAAATTAAGAGGGTCATTTATGGAAGCTTTAAAGATGTCCTTGGTACCATTCTCAGATGGTAGCTCCCTCGTAGCTCCCTACTAAAACCCTTACTGAAGTTCGGTTTGTAGCAAGGAATGCACCTGTCCAAACTATTAATGATATTTCAAAATCTATGTGATATTTAGCAATAATTTCTTCGGTTACATACAGTCTGATTACTATTACACCTACCATAATAATAACATTAAGAGTTGAATAATAATTTACAGAACAGGAGTACTTTTAAATGCTTGACAATAAAATGTACGAAATTTTCTGTTTGCGATTAGTCCGACTTTAGGCGACGATATTTCATGTTAAATTGGCCGCAGTCAGGGACTAATTCTATTTCTCAGGTAGATTAACTATTTAACTATCTAATAAGATCACAAATGTCAATGGATTCGATACTTTCGCCGTAAATGATTTTTTTTCCGCACCTGGACCACTGTGCACAGTGGTTCATAATCGCGTTTTGCGGAAAAAAATCTATAACTTTCTTATTCTTGAAAATTATAATTTGCCATTTTTACTGTAATGAGAATATATATTTATGATTTAGATATTATAATACATAAGAGCTTAACTGTTCTATTTTAGAAGAAAAGATAGTGAAGAGAAAAGATTCGGAAATATGGGTGTAAATTTCTGCGAAGTCATGAATATTTGCATATATATATATATATATATATATATATCTTATTTATAATTTCTAAATACTACTTGAATGTTTTATATGCTATAATATTAATATTTATAATACCATAAAATCTGAAAGAAGAATTGGAAAAGAAATTTCATAAATCGGTGCAGTGGTCACACTTCAATTTATACCTAGGCCCAAGCTTTATTTAACATCGTAAGTAAATATTACATGTTTGTCAACTTTATCTCTCGTTAATTAACACAAATAGTTTAAATTTTGGTTAATACTAATCTGAAAAGTAATTATTAGATTATCCCATCCAAACATGACGTTTAGTATTACGTAATTGCAAATTTATTACATAAGTGTACACACTGTTTATCTATATTTGTGATAGATACTATTATTAGTATAAATTTACCTGCATACATTACCTGCACTAAATTCTAATATCATATTAAGCTTATTCTTGGCAAATTAAACAATTAAATCTTTGCTTTTCCTCGTAGGTTTATTAATTTGATTACAATAAGTAAATATCATAATAATAATAATAGTAAAAGTTTCAGTTGAATATAACCCATTTACAAACACTACGAATGACCACGCGTTATCCTAGTATTGCGCTATTTTCGCATTCAAACAGGTTTTTCTCAAACAAACGCAAAAAAAAAAACGCAGCTAAAATTAAGAGGGTTATTTATAGGAGGATTTAAAGATTTAAAGATACCATCGGTACCACTCTCAGATGGTAGTACCCCGTAGTACCCTACAAGAACCCTTACTGAAGTTAGGTTTGTAGCAAAGAATGCACCTGTGCAAATTATTTACAAAATATATGTGGTGTTTATCAATAATTTCATCGGTTACATACACTCTAATTACTATTACACATAACATAACATAATAATAACATTATTAATTGAATAATAATTTACGGAACGGGAGTATTTTGAATGTTTATTAGTAAGATAGACTAAATTTTCTGTTTGCGATTAATCCGACTTTAGGCGACGCTGTTTCATGTTAAATTGGTCGAAATCATGGATTAATTCTATTTTTCAGGTATGTACATAGCTTAAGTATTTTACTGTCTAGTAAGATCACAAATGTCAACGGATTCATACCTTCCCAAAATGATTTTTTTTCGCATCTGAACCACTGTGCGCCGCGGCGTTGGTGAATATCGCTGATAATATCCTCCGTTCTCTGGAGGAAGGAAAAATTACTGCTCTAGTTTTGTTTGACTTGTCAAAAGCATTTGATATGATTGATCATAATTTATTTATCTCAATACTTGATTACATTGGCTTGAATAAGCCTGTAGTGTTGCTTTTAGAAAATTATTCAAATAGTAGAATTCAACCAGTTTCCAAACCAAATGAGTTTAGGAGTGCTGAATAAGTTATAATATATAATAATTAGTCATGATATCACGGGTGTTATTGGGACAGTGGAAGCTCATGGCGTATTAGTAAATGGTTCCAAGTCGTCGGTGGTGTTTTCCGGGGGTGGCTTTGAGCGGGACAGAGTACTGGCTCGTATGGATATTGGTGTCAAGGGCATTATTAACTAAAAGCCCGACAGCAGGCTTTATTTTAAAACGCATGTTTGGATGCTTATTCGTAGTTAATTTCATATTCTTAGGCTACTGTTCTGAAGTAGACACATATTGAACACGGATACACAATTGCTTTTATGTGATCTTCCAATATTATCCAAATTTCAAATGAGATAAATAAAATCACCCTTACCACACCTTTCTGAAAAATCCAGATACGTATTTCGACAACTAAGTTGCCATCCTCAGTGGAAAACTGGGGAATTCAGTATCACTAGCAAGTCCGGCTAATGCCCAAGCCGAACACCATACAACGAACTCTGTACAACACCAAAACAATGCACAATGAACATCACACATCAGTGTCAACAGTGTTTCGGTGTGTTTCACGCGTTCATTGTGTGATGTTCCTTGAGCAGCCTTTTGGTGTTGTGTAGTGTTCGTTATCTGATGTTCGTCTTGGGTATTAGCCGGATTCGCCAGTGGTACTGAATTCCCCAGTTTTCCGCTGAGGATGGTAACTTAGTTGCCGAAATACGTATCTGGATTTGACAGAATGGTGCCGTAAGGGTAAATTTATTTATTTTATATATTATCAAAATTTAATCATTGTGATTTTCTATATGGCCCGTGCCTGGACAGCGTTGATTCTGGGAGGATTCGGAGGATACAAAATGCTTGCCTGCGTTTTATCTATGGTGTTCGTAAATACTATTCTATACTATTCTATATTTCATAAACTGAAAGAAGCGAAGTGGCTATGTATGGGGAGGAGAACATATTTACATATAGCGGTATTATGTAAAAGATACTAATTTATCGAACACCTACCTATTTGGCAAGGAGAATTAGATATAGGACTGATGTTCATAGCATTAACATTTGGTCACGTGATTCTTCACTCATCCAATTCACAGGACTGTAATTTTTGAACGGTCTTTTTCATTCAATATTACAAGAATAATTAATTCCTTGCCTCCGCGTCTCAGAAATATGTCATTGCTGATGTTTAAGTGGAAATTTCGCAGATTTCTACTGCAGTCTCAGCTTAATTCGTGAATATGTTAGTTATAGCTGATTCGTAGTGTGCAATGTCGCCTCATCACATATGTATATATTCCTTTTCTGATTGTTTCCCTGTTTTTGCTTTTTCTTTTCTCTTTTCTTTGTAGCCTTCCTTTGTAGTATATTATTATTATATATATTGTATATTATTCAATGATTTAGGAACAATAGCAGACTGTTTGAATACTACACCTATTGGTCAGATGTTAAGATTGGACATTGTAAAACTAATTGTATAAAATTGGTAGGATTTATTGTAAATTTATTCTAAAAATTTATATTTGCTTATTTATATCTGTTGTGACTAATAAAGATCATTATTATTATAAACTGGTGGCGGCATTCTTGTCGAAATTTTCTTGTTAAAATGTTTTCGCCTCTCTTATCATTGGAGGGTCATATCGAAATTCTGTAGTCAGGCCCAATTGCATAAACACAAAAGACAGCCAAAAATATTCCTGGAAGAAATTCTTTGAATTTTGTCGCACCTCCCTGACTTGGTATAATTTGTATGAATGATGAGCTGTCGCTCTCTAGGAACACCACCATGATGGCCCAAATTTGTTTCGCCTTCATGTTGAGTAATTGTGGTGACCACCATTTACAGAAAATGCAGTTTTTTATTACTGCATATACTCGACAACCTCACCGAAAGAAAATAAACACTAAGGTAAATATTCTTTACTCCGTTGCTTAAATTGTGGTCTCGGGAAAAGTATACTGAAGGAAGTAAACACATGTCACTCTAGGTGCTGCATGGGTGGTGATATGGTTGATTACATTTTAAGTTAGAGTTAAGTTAAGATTTGCGTTTTTGATGAAAATTTGAGCTCTTGCATTTTATTGACATTTCGCAGCAAATCAATCACTAGCGTTGAAAAAGTCCTCACCGATAGCTGATGATGTTGCATCTCTATTTATTGCACTGGGATCTGCACATACGTGTACTGAGCCTCTGTGGTGTTTGTAAAGGTAAATATAGAAAAGCAGTGAACCAGCGATTCTATGTACTTTGACTAAGCTTGAAAATATGGTCTGCTTTATGTATTTATTAAAGACTAGGTGACCCGGCAAACTTCGTTTTTCCCAATTTTTTTTTTCGACTTTTCTTTTCTCCCAAACCGTACCCAATTACGAACAAACCCGCAGAAGGAAGTATCTAATTCGGTCCAGTCGTTTTCAAGTTTTAAGCAGAGACTGATGACCGTATCACTGGTGAAGACACGGATAGCGATAGATTGAAGACGATGTGCAGAGCTTCGAAATCAACTAGGTGCGGACGAACGTCAGCAATAAATCGAGCGAATCAACAAGCGTGAGATACCAGAAAAAATGAAAAACAGTCGCTCTAGGCCAGTGGGAACAGCTATGTTTTGCTTTGACGGACCTCTTACACTTGTCTCTTATAAGTCGAAGCCAGCTGAAATTGTTTACATGTTATCATCTTGTGATGAAGAAGCCATTGTCAATGAAACTACCGGTAAATCTGAAATGATTATGTATTATAATCAAACTAAGCTCGGAGTGGATACACTAGATCAAATGTGTCCTCCTGGGTGAATAAATGGCCTATGGCTGTTTTCTACGGGATGATAAATATTGCATGCATTAATGCTTATATTATATATAGTCATAATGTCAATAGGAAAGGTGATAAGGCTCTAAGTCGCAAAAATTTTATCTTGGCTATGCATGGCAATGCATCTAATCGATTTCTTATCTCGCTCAGTTCTTCATTAAATACATAAGACTTTCGCTTTGAATCTGATCGTTACCGTTTTTACCATAAATAGTTTTTCGATCGTTAGTTCTATTTTGTCGCGTTGAAAATTATAGGCAGACCAATTACTCGCTCTTACATATGTTGAAAACAGAAATGCATTACAAGTGTTTTCTTATAAAACTTAAATACATGACGATAAAAGCTAAGAATAAATCTCTGTTTCCAAATGACTATCAATACATGTTATGCCGTGTATTAATTAATGGTGTACGTTTAACGTTACGTGTCTACAAACCGCTTTTCCGTTTAAAATTATTACCCGCTGTGCATAAATATATTTTTGTCATGTGGAATTACTTAAACCAAGAAATATTCTAAATGAGCTCGAAGACTACGAATTTTGGTAAAAGGTTATCTTTACGGGCAAATCGAAATTCAATTCGGAAACATGCCTACGGCTTTCCTGTTTACCTCATCGATAAAAGGTAGTGTCTTGTTACAGGGTCATTATAGTCAAGATTTGTAATTACTGTTTGCAGCTTTGCTATGCTATCATTCTTTCTGGTTGCAGTTCTTATCACTACTGTAAATTTTAATGTTGATGTCTTCGATTTCAATTTGACATCTTTAGTTCTATTATGTTGTTCGCGCATATTAAAAATTCTTCCGTTTAAATTACGCGGTTTGTTGTGTGCTTTTCATTTTTTAAACCGTTTTGTTATGTAAACTATAATAGATCGGCTTTTGTTTATATTACTACTAATTTGTTGCTACGTTTCCCTTTTTGATATTAGAACATTATTAGTCAATTGAAATTTCTTTTTTGTTGATTTTGTTAACACTGCTTTTCAAAATTAAACTAAACAACAGACGTTAAAACGGCTAATTTCTCGTTTTTAATCGAATAGTAGTAGATAAATAGAAAAAGTCCACGAGAAGGGGTGAGGCGCGGGTGGGTCAGCACCTACTTCTCAGGATTCCTAACAGATAGCAACACGATGCATTAGTCTACGTATGGAGGTAGTGTCCACATACAATACGTCAATAGGACAACAGGGAGACTGGGCTACGTTGTGCAATAATTGTGTTTTTATTTTTCGTATGAAAAATGTTGCTCCAAATAAATTTCGAAGACCCTGTGTACTTTATCTGGTAAGAGCTAATTCACGATTATAGTATAATCTTGTAGCTTGGTAAGTCTAGTTCGTAATACAACAATTTACCTTAAATATTGGTAACCGTTTTGATGTGACGCCATATTCTTCTTCAACGTGTCGCTCGGGTAGTGTGGGTCACACTAATTTCGGGTAGTATGGGCCAAATGATTAATTCTTTTGTTTTATTTTAGAAAGCAATGCCCAAGTTCAAGAAGAAGTCTGAAGGGGGAGGCCGTGAAGAATGGTCTCAGGACTCAATGATATTAGCAGTAGCGGCTATTTTAGAAAACAACTTATCAATACGTACTGCTGCAGAATGTTACCAGTTGTCTCGATCGACATTAAGAAGAAAAATTGAACAAATGAAAAATGGCCAGCCAGTTGAAATCAAACCCATGACGGGTCGCTTTAGACCAACATTTGAAGGTAACCTCGCGGTGTAATTAGTTAAATATATGAAACATTTAGATGCAAAGTTGATGCCACTGTCTAGACACGAATGTCTTAAGCTTATCTATGATCTTTCTGAAAATATGAAATTACCTCATAGGTTTAATAAATCAAAGAAATTTGCAAGAAAAAATTTTATGTTGGATTTATGAAGAGATATCCTGAATTCAGTGACAGGAAACCTCACTCAACTAGCATAATGCGTGCTGTAGGCTTCAACAGGCCTCAAGTTGACAAATTCTTTAATCAGTTAGAGAAACTTCAACGAGATCATTCATTTCGTCCTTCTAGGATGTACAATGCAGATGAAACGGGAATTACCTGTGTGCACGAAAATGAAATGGTAATTTCGCTAAAAGGAAAACGTCGAGTTGGCAAACTGACATCGGGAGAGAAAGGCCGAAGTGTGACCATAATGTTCTGCATAAGTGCGGCAGGTAAGAGGATGAATGCTAGATTGATGATAGGTTCACCAGTGGAAAGCATAGACTTTCCAATTCCTAATGAACGGATGACTGGGGAGGCTTTTCTTGTCTGGTTAAGACACTTTGTTTCATTCACTAAGCCTTCAAAAGAAGACCCAGTTGTTCGCTTAATTGGCGGGCATGGTACACACAAAGAACTTGATGTCATTATGTATGCCCGGGAAAATGACGTACATATGTTGAGCTTTTCCCCTCACATAACTCATAAACTAGAACCGCTCGACAGAACATTTATGAAATCGTTTGAAAATGGGTACAAGTTGCTTGTAGTTTGTGGATGAGAGCAAATCCCGGACTCAAAATCAATGAGTATGACATTACAAAGCTGGCTGCTGATGCCTACAAACAGGCCTGCCACTTAGACATAGCCGAAAATGGGTTTAGATGTACAGGAATCTACCTTTTAAACCCAGATGTGTTCACTGATTTAGATTTCATGGGTAGAGAATTAACTAATGTTTCACAATCAATCAAGTCTGACACTTCATCTGCTTCAGCGGTCCCTGCATCATCTCATAGAGGAGGTGACAACTCTTGTCCTATAGTTGTTGCTTCAGCGCTTCCTGTGCTACGTTTTAGAACTTCTGAGAACTCATCTACCACTGATGCTGTTTCTCCAGTTCCTGGACCGTCTCACGGTTTGTCTCAGAACTTATCTACCACAGTTGTTGGTTCACCGGGCTCTCACAATTCTTCACTACCACCAGCAATATCTGGAAATTCTACGAATAGCTCTTGTATCTCCCCAGAGTCTAGTGCAATCAAGCAATCTGCCTTTGTGAAAATTTTAAGACAAGTGTCACCTCTGCCATCTTGCAGTAATAAACGACTAACAAGTCGTAAAAGAAATACTGAAAGAAGCGAAATATTGATATCAACCTCTGTTAAAAATTTACTAATTGAAAAGAAGAATGCTCAAGAAAAGAAAGAAGAAGCAAAGAAAATCAGAAAACAAATAAAATTTATAAAAGATAAATCTAAACTACAAAATACTAGAAACAAGAAAGGAAGGAAAACTGCAAACTAGAAAGGCTAGGACCAAGAATTCAAAAAATAAATTGACTAATCCTGGATCCAGTGCTATGCTTGTAAGGACTGGGCACACGAACTGTGTGCAAATATTGACGACATATTATATTACTATTGCAATCATTGCTAACTAACCGAAAGTAAAAAATTAAAATGTAATTACATTTGTGATATAAGAAGCATGTTATGTATTACATTATAACACTGTTTTGTGCCAAAAATGTATTATTTAACTAATACCAGTATATTTATGCCGTGGTCCATACTACCCGACACTGACTTCTTCAAGGAAAATTTCTATAAAAATTCATGATGTCATAACTATTTCGTCCATGTATTTAACTCTTAATCACTTAATAAAAGTGAAGAATATATGCTAAAAAATATTACTTCACACTTTCAGCATAATCTATTGCATAATAAAGACATGATATTTTTTTCTTAAGGGGGCTATACTACCCGCTTCTCCCCTATGTATACGTAAATACATTTGAACGAATACGAGTGTGCTAGTTGTGCTACACTGATACGATTCGTAAATGTGATCGTTGTGCATTTAAAGTGGCTACTCGACATTAACTTATACACAAACAAGACATTTGCTGAAAGTCTGTATATTAATATCTTCTAGCACTGAGGTAGATGGGCAAAGATCCTGCAAGTGCAAATTTTTTTAATTATTGGTATAATTGCTTTATTGAGTAGACGTGTTCAATTCTATATGTCACATTGAGTTTTAGTACCGAAAATTGCTAACAGTACTTACTATATATACAGTATTTTCTACGATATATCGACATTACATCAGCTTCACGACACATCTATCGCAGTGTATATGTATATCGCGCCTCTCGGTTTCTCCATTATTTTTTAATTGGTTAAACCGTTATTGTTCACTAATTTTTACATCATTAGAAAGTGTGAAAATTGTGCTATCACGTGTTATGGGTTTCTGTTAAAACCGTTGAGTGGTTTATCAGTAATCTGAGATTAACTATTGTAACTACGCTTTTAGTTGAGTTTCTTTCGCGTTTATAAATTCCTTTTTTTCTTTTGGGAGATCTGTTTCTTAGTGATATATGCGTTGGACACAGATAGCGGATACAGGTTTATATTTTTATGGCATATATACACACATTTATATTATACCCCATCCTTTGTTTTATATTGCCTCTTCCTAGACGTGGTCTACTTTTGTTTGTCTTATACTGTTAGACACCTTGAACGACCCCCTGGTGTGAAGAGAGTGTCCCTGTCTTTCCTCCATTCACTTGATTTGCATTTGATATCTTCCTGCTAATTGTCAGTTACTACCTAGGTTACTAGTCACTAGTTTTCATAATGACTCTGACTTAAGTGCTCATGTGGTTGCAATGCAAATGCCGAGGAACATAAGATGATCGATTGTTCTATATGTAAAAAACTTTTCATTCACTCTTGCGTTGATATAACTTCTGCGGAGACTAGAACAATCAAAACCAAAAAAGGGGCCTCTTGGTCTTGCCGTGATTGCAACGTCTTGAGTAATGATATCAAGGAATTGAAGGCTGCTATTCTTGGTCTGCGTAATGATTTGCGTGCTAGGGATGCATCAGCTATTAGCGAGGATACCTTCGAATTGTTGTTGAGCGAATTGAATGAGCGAAATAATCGCAAACATAATATTATACGCTTTGGGTTGGAAGAGCTAGAGTCCCAGGTTAGGGAGCGACAGACGAGGTCATGACGTTGATGTGGTGAGGGATGTGCGCCGTGATTGCGGATGTTGATCTTCAGCATATCGGGGTTCAACGTATTGGCAGACTGACTGTAGATGGTGGACGCCGACGCCCTCTAAAGGTTAGGTTCAATGAAGTTAAGGATGTTCACACCATTATTAAAGACGCTTCTAAGTTACGTCACTCACAAGCTTACAAACATGTGGTCATATCGTTCGACAGAACTCGCAGGCAAATTGATTACTATAAGAAAATCAAGGCTGAACTGGATTCTCAAATCGCAAATGGCGCTACAAATCTTAAAATAAAATTTAAGCAAGGAATCGCTACCATTACTACTTTAAACCAAAAAGGCCCAACAGAGAAGTGTCCATCTACTATCAGAATGTTCGCGGTTTGAGGACTAAGACTTTGGACTTTTTTGTCAGTGTTAGTGATTGTGATTTTGATATTATTTGCATTACCGAAAGTTGGCTTGCCAATGATATTCCCAATAATGAATTATTTCCTACTGTATATGATGTATTGCGTGCCGATAGAAAGTTTGACATCGTCGACAGGAGTCGTGGTGGTGGCGTTATGTTAGCAATCAAGTCTGAATTTTCTTTCCACCCAGCTAATGTCTCTACTCTTACTGATGCGTTTCCATTGATTGATGTTGTTGGATGCTCTATTAAGTTTGACTATGTGAAATGTGTAATGTATGTTGTATACATTCCACCAGATGTCTCTGCTGTAGACTTTGAACAGTTTTTAGTTCTATTTGAGGAGATCACTGTACCTTCTACTGCCGGTATAATTGTCCTGGGCGATTTTAATGCCACTCATTTCAGGGATGAATCGCTTACTGACAGTAAATATCGAGCTGTGTTAAATTTATTGAGCTTCTCTGATATTAAGCAAGTCAACAATGTGGTTAACAATAAGGGAAGACTACTTGACTTGGTACTCACCAACTGCAGTGACAATTTAACCGTTGACGGAGAGCAACTGCCATTAGTGAATGAAGACTTAGATCATCCCAGTCTTAAGCTTTCTCTTTGTTACACTAGTAGACATAGTGCCAATTTGCATTCCAACACTAATACTTTAAGCTATAATTTTAGGAGGGCCGACTTTGTTAATCTTTATAATGCTTTTTTACATACGGATTGGTCTTCCACTTATAGTTGTATTGATATTAACAAAGCTTGTGCTGCTTTCTATGAGGCTATATACAGTAGTATTAATTTATATGTTCCCCTTAGAGTTAGCTGTAGATCTTCCTATCCGGTTTGGTTTGATCGGGATCACATTGCAAACATTAGACTTAAAAATCATTATCGGCGGAGGTTTACAAGAACGAAGTCTGACTATTTTCTCAAACTGTTCAAGGACCTTAGGAGAAAAATTAAAAATAACGCCAAATTATTATTCAAAATGTATATTTCAAGTATTGAGATGTCCATTACAACTGAGCCACAGAAGTTCTGGCAATTTGTGCGTTCTAGAAAAAAGAGGCAGGAATTCCTAATTCTGTTGTTAATATGCGTGGAATGCCACTAGATGAGCCATCATCTATTGTTAATTCTTTTCAAGAGTTATTTCAATCTGTATACTTTCCGGATTCATCTACGCGGCGTGATTTTCCAAGTGCCTATTCATATGACTCATCAATTAATCTACTTTCCATTACAGAATCAGAGGTTTTGATTGTATTCCAGGGCCTGAGGGCTAGTTTCACTTCGGGTTCTGATAATATACCAGCATTTATTTTAAAAGACTGCGCAAATGTGTTTGCGTGTTCATTATGTCAGATATTTAATTTGTCGCTTATGAATTCTCCCTTTCCCGACATTTGGAAAGTCGCTAGATTAACACCAGTATATAAGAGGGGTGACAGACACAATATTCATAATTACAGACCTATAGCCATTATAAATAATTTTGCCAAAGTGTTTGAACTGTGTGTGTACAAGGCTATCTACCCCCAGATTAAGTCTCGGATTTCTGTTGATCAGCATGGATTCATGACTAAACGCTCTACGGTTACAAATCTGACCATTATAACGCAATATCTTTCTGATGCGCTAGATAACAATAAACAAGTTGATGTTATCTATACAGACATGACTAAGGCGTTTGATCGAATTAGTCATGACCTTCTTCTTACCAAACTTGATATAATTGGCTTTTCTCAATCTTTAATCTTCCTTATTAAGTCGTACCTTACCAACCGAAGACATTATGTGGCTTACAAAGGCCATATTTCCAAAGACTTTTCTCTGACATCAGGCGTACCTCAGGGAACTAATCTAGGTCCCCTTTTATTTTTACTATTTATAAATGATTTACCTTCCATACTTGATTGCCCAAGCTTACTTTTTGCTGATGACTTAAAATTGTACGCTACTATCAACAACATTGATGACTGTGTATCGCTTCAGAATCAGTTGAATACAGTGTATTCATGGTGTGCAGATAATGGTTTGAGTATGAATATATCTAAGTGCAGGTAGTAAGCTTCACGCGGAGACTAAATAATGTTGTATATGATTACCACTTAAATAATACTACCTTTACGCGCAGTGAAACTATGCATGATCTGTGCGTAACTTTTGACTCTCGACTTACATTTAACGATCACATCAATGGGATATCTTCTTCTGCTTTAAAAATGCTGGGTTTTATTATAAGAATTACACGGAACTTCACATCTACTGATCCGATCTTGTCTTTATATTTCTCCTTAGTGCGCTCTAAGCTGGAATATGCATCCTTGATTTGGTCCCCTTTTTATAAATACTATATAAACTTACTAGAACAAGTCCAAAGACGTTTTCTAAAATATATCTACTTTAAGGATTATTCTATATATCCTGTTCAGAACTTTAATCATAAATTACTTCTGGACTTGTACGGGATTGAACCTCTTGATCTGCGGTGAACTCATGCCGATCTTAAATTTCTTTTCAATTTACTTCGCAATAGTCTGGACGCGCCGAAAATATTATATCAAATTAATTTCGTGGTACCTCGTCCAGCTTCTAGATCTACAAGGATGTTTTACTGCAGTAAACCAAATACTAATATTTTAATTAAATCCCCTCTCTATAGGATGTGTGTGAATTACGATAACCTTTCAGATCAATCCATTGATATTCACTTTTCATCATTGGTTTCAATATTAAATATTTGTACTACTAACTTTCGGTATTTGTAGATGATTGCTGTGTGATAGCACTTATGTATTGTTGAAATAGATTTAAATATACATATGTTGTGAAGTACTTGTCCTGTAATTGAATTTTAATCTGTTGGGCAAAATATATTATTATTATTATTATTATTATTATTTTGAATTGATAGATGGCGTAGAATTGATTAATGATACTGCACACAAGAGCACCGTTTATACAGGTTTCTCACTACAACTAATGCATCATATTTATTTGTAATTATTATATCAGGTAAAAGTAAGTCTATGAGTGTAAAAGAAATAAAAAATAAAAAAAAAAATGGACAAATAAAAAGTTTGTTTTAGGGCCGCTGACTTATTTATCGCAAGAGATAACGCAATAAGATTACACAATGATTATTCTGAATTTGCATTGCAATCAAATGGCTTAATAATTTACATGGCTAGAATTTATGCGATTTTTGATATATATATTTTTCTAAACTTTTCGTTACACTCTGTATACGCTTATTTCGTAACTAACATGCTTGAATATACATACATATGTACATATTCGTACACCATCAGAATGTGTTTCAAAATTAAATTTATTATACACAAAGTTCGGTAGGATTTAATGCAGTTGCTAAATATATCCACATATGTATATTAGTGCAGTATATCTTGTAGTTGCTGACATATACAAACACATCAAATAAATAGATTTTAGCCAAGCAGGTAAAATACATTACGACAGAGTTGAGCACTTAATTAGTATTGATATATTGGTTTACAGCTGTGCGGGGGAAAATAAACATCTACGAATCAAAGCAATCAAAATACTAAGGAAACTAAATGTTTATGTATTTAATAAGGAGGTGTTAATCTTAAATAATTTTGGTAGACCAGTTATGGAAATAAAATAGCCTTATATTTATATAATTTGGAAACTACTCTTAGTACTAATGTTCATATAAATGTTAATTAAATTGTGAAGTAAAAGAATTACAATTCACAAAGTGATGCAGCATATTGCATTGTTGTTTAATAAAATGAAAGTGTGTTTCAAATGACAATTCTAAGTCAACAATGGAATAGATGTTACCACCAAATTTACCGCCGCGCCACTTCTGAAGTATATACAACATAGTACCCTTCATTTCCTTTTTTCTTCGTCACTTTATTTCAGGAATGTGTTATTTTGATCAGTACTGGTTATTATTAATTTAGTGCAAAATAAGTCGACACCTGATAACTTCTACGTTTGGCTTTATAGTTTACTTGTCAATATAATTAAGCTCTGTTCTGTGATAGCGATACTCGTTTTGTGTCAAAATTTGAAGCATAACTGCTGACAAAAACCTTAAATTTTAAATCATGCACTGGAGTATAGAAGTTGTTTATAATATAGATATCCCAAAATATTGAATCGATTCAAAGTTTTGGTTACAAGTAATGCGCAGAGGTATTAATTGAATGCACTGTCTCTAATTTGAGAAATATTGGTTTCTCCAATATCAATTGAGAGACGAATAACTGATATGGTAATACATCAACAAAACAGAAAACTGGATTACAAGAAGTCTTTGTATTCAGTGTTAATGAAAGCACTGGATGACTTGACGGGCCTAACAATAGTTCCTGGATATTGTGTAAATTATGGGTCGACAATTTTTTAGTATATTCTCATTCTCAAAAGAAATCCTAAAAGGCGCATCAATGATATTCCTTTGTGTTAAGTAGGTACTAGTACATACCTTCAAATAAATCAAAAAGTGTTACATGATTATAGTTGAAATAGGTATTTATTAAAACATATGTGTTAGGTGCAATAAATACATACTTATAAAAGGCAAAGAGTGTTACATAAAGGAAGATTAAATAATTATCAAAAAAGTCAAAGTTACACATCATTTTTATATGATTTTAGGAACACGTCGTTCTTCATTGTGATTATTTCCAGTTCTAGTTCTGCATAGTAGTGATCAATGTCCAAATAGTTTTTGATCATATCTGCAAAATTCTCTTCTCGCAATGGATTTAGTAGAAACTGTAGAACAGGCTCAAACGAAGCAGTAGAAATATATTTTGCACGTACATTCATATGATGATAAATTTTTTTCAAATTTGGAAAATGAGATGTTGAAGTCCTCAGTAAATGCGATTTCCATAAAGTTATTTGGCTTTGAACCTATCATTTTCGAAATATGACGATTTTTACATTGCATTTCCAAGTTTAATTCATTTAGTTTCATAGTTATATCCGTTAGAAATCCCAAATCTGCAAGCCATAATTGATCACTTAACTCTGGATACTCATTATTTCTTGATGCCAAGAACTGTTTGATGTTGAACAAATCTGTATGTAATATTAGGTCGGCATAATTAGCATTTTCATATTTTAAAAGCTGCTGCAACAAGTGATGTTGCATTGCCGCAGCTCTGATAGAGTTGATTATGTTTACAGCAATCCTCATCAAGTGTTGAAAACGAAGAACTTTGGCACATAACGCTCCCTGGTGGATGGTGCAGTGGTAGTGGACGAATTTGGGAAGCATTTAATTTTCTATGCACCGCGCAATGAACCCGTTTTTATTGCCTATCATGGCAAGTGCATCGTCAGTGGTATATTACATCATTACGCTGTGTTCGATCAATAGTAATAATTCTTCCTTCGTAAGCTACAAAATTCTTCCTTCGTAGTGAAATGTTCAAATAACATTTTAATAATAATACACAGTTGTGCGATGTCGGATATATCGGTAGATTCGTTCAGTTAAAGAGAAAAATACTTACATCTCCTGATATCACTTGCTAAGTCCGATTCCATATCAATAGCAATAATTTCAATCCTGCTTGATAGAGTTCTGGCTGATAAGGGTATTGATTTAATAGCAGCAATAATTTCAGTTTTGTTTGTTAAATATTTTTCCGTCTACAAAAGGCTCTTTTTCTTAGCAAACAGATAAGAAACTTTGAAAGATGCAAAAGTAGCACTTTTTGAGAGCTGAACTGGCTTGGTGAAAATATTTTGTTACTTTGTCAATACTGTCTTCACCTCGCCGATTCGTCTTTTTCGAATTTCCGTAATCAGCGGAAAACTACTGTTGAATAACGAATGCATTGGTTGGAAATGTCTTTCAATGTTACTTTGTTTAGGTAGTGCTACACTGGCGTTACACAGTAAACAAATACTTTTTCCATTATATTAAATGAAACAAAACTGTTCTTTGTACTCATTATTAAAATAATAAGTTCTTAGTCTTTTGCTTATGTTGCCAGTGACACACAATATCAAATCAATGTACAAGAAAGACAAATATTGATGGTTGCCATTGGTTTTAGTGTCTTTAAAATAAATATAAACATTAAAAATAATTTCACGAGAATGTTTAGGAATAGCATCCTCTCCTTCGTTAGTGTCTGCGACACCGAATTCGATACGGAAAATGACATTTTGACTGAACGAAACAATAAGTACAAAAAGCAGAAGGAAAAAATTACACACAAAAAAGAACGTTAACCAACTATTGACAGACACCAGTCGATCAACATATGCAGTTAGGTCCTTACTGGTCTTTACTCGCAAAATATGTAGCTTAGTTCTTAGTTCTATCATTGCCTTTCATAATATTGCCCAAATTGGTTTCTGTACCGGTTTCTATCGATTGAAATGGTACTCTAGCAGTGTTGCCGTTTTGGTTAAATTTAACTAAATGTTGTTAATTTATTTTTTGAAGTGTGAACATGTTATTATGTATTGTTATTTTTGATAAATTTTCATTTTAGAAATAATATAATGCTTTTTTACTTATTTTTTATAACAAACGTCAATATGTTATAAGAAAAGACATAATTGGAATTGCTGGTTGTTTTTATATTTGCAACTTCATGGAGGGGCACCTGTGGGCGCTAACAGGCCCGCGTGCGCCCGCGGTCACTGCGTTGCCGACTGTGGGTTTAAATGATCGGAGTTGGAAAGAATTATGTTATGTTCTTTTCACCGATATAACAAAGGGACAAGACACTTCCACTGCATACTTTATAATTTCTTTTAATCAGGTAATTAGTATACATAAAGTTTATCAGTCTGGAAGAAATGAAGATGTTTCTTCATGAAAGGAAACATTTCCCGGAGTTCAATCGTGAAGACTGGTTGTGTTATTTATGTTCTCGACCGATATAAAACAACATCTTATTGATTTAAATTTAGGTTTACAACGAAACGATTAAACGATACTGGAACTTTTGAAAGATATTCGATAAGATTCAGTTTTCTCTTCCATGTAATAGCACAAGCAAATACATATATTGTCTTGTATATGAAAATTTTTGTTTTGTTTATTATTGTCCTGTGGTCTAAGAACTTCTGAAGGCATTTCTAACTAGGCAATTCCAAATTTTTCTAGAACTGTGCGTACAGTATACAGTCTTCATGTTCCTTCAAAGCTTTCCGAATAACCACAACTTACTACAACTAATTACTCGTTTTATAATTGACATGAGTAAGTTACAAAATTCAATTAATTTCATGTTGACTAGTACCATTATTTTTACTTATCATTCAACTTCTATGATAGTATATTCATCAAATCTTTCAAATGGCTTAAACCTATCACACTCTTCCCAGTTTCATTGTTTACAAATAGTCAAGTAAGTGGTCTCCCTTTGAAGTGTCTACATTTTTCATGAACTGGTGATGTATGATGCTACTGCATTGTTCCATAAATTCAGTGTTAAATGTCTTATTGACTTATTTATTAATATTATTTCCTTATTTATCATTTGTGCTCTTTAATTAAAGTAGAAGTAATTAAAATAAGTGAAACTTGTAATTTAGAATAGACTATATATATGGTATGATTTTAAGGCAAACGCATATTTGTAGCTTCTTAGTTATTTATTTGTTTAGTTGTATAATCTCAAATCATTTGTAATTATTTCACTATCACATAAATTGGTTCTGATGACGTTACTTTGAAGATTATATTTAGAACCTTTCATCTGGAGAAGTATCATAAAACGTATATTATTATCATAGTTATGTCACCTATTTTTGATATCGATCTTGAATCTTATTTTAAGAGACTGCACTTTAAGTTTGTGACAGCTGCAATTTCACCCATCAATGGACATATTCTCCACTCAATTCTATCTTTTATAAGTCTATCGTTATATGTTGACACTTTTCAAATTCATCGCTCTCTGGCGACTCTGTATATAGGCTTTCATTGATTAAAAATTAGTTTTTCTATAACAATTAAAAACATGTTAATGTACCATTTAATAACGAAGTCAACAATGTTAGTTGTAATCGTTTAAAAAGAAACAATTTATACGTATGAAGATAACGTTTCATTTTAGTACTTTCAATTTTTATTTGCAGTTAACCTGAACGCTTGACCTTTTGATAAGAGAGAATAGCAATTATGAGCGATAATTTATTACTCGATGATAATTTATATCAAGCTTGATTTGAATTAGTTCTGCTTGAATTCTTTTACCCGTTGTTGGTTGAATCGAAGACATTGAAATGATTAATCAGTAGCGGGAAAGATATTCCATTACTGCAATAGATGTCAATAAAAAAGAACTATTTCACTCTATGCCAAAGAATACTTTTATACACATTTTCTTTTCAGAAATTGTTTGTCCGACATCAACAATACCAAAATTTAGTAACATATAAGTAGGGAACAAATTAATACGAATAGTAACAATACCAGTAATAGCAAGAAGTACACACAAAAATCTTTTCTTAAAAGAAATATATACATTTATTTGAATATATAATTTTAAGTCACGTCCTAGAGACTTCTATAATTTATATGTATATATATATATATACATATATATAAGATTTAGAAGTACATTTTAAATTGCCCGTTTCATTATATATTTGAATATTGTGTTTGAAATGCCAATGGCCATGGTCAATCTAAAAAAACAACATTTTAATAGTAAAAAACCAAAATTGTTATTATATTAGATATTTTTTGACACACAGTCTTACGATCTTACGATTAGTTGTTGCTCATTTTCTAATTGTAACCTTTATTTGTAATTTATTAAAAGAAAATACAGTCCATTAAAGAATCAGTACACAATTCTTTATAATCAAAAGTGTAAGCTGTTTGTATCATATCTATTATTGTTGATATTCAGAAATTCTATTCGGTCTCTTCTATTTCCATAACATTTGAATTAAACCATTGTAGTTTACTATTTATCGATTAACATTTACCAATTTGAAAAAAATCGCCTAATTGGTATCTGAGGGAAATCTGAAATGATGTGTTAATATAACTAACATCCGCTTAGAGTCACAACATTTATGCTTTGGCTCTTTATAGTAATTATGAATAGATCTAATGCAACAGAACGTAAGTAACTATCCCTACGGAGTAACACCGCTTCTTTGAAAGTCGTAAAAGTAAAATATAACTTCGATAAGGAAGCATCTTGCGACATAAGAAAATATGCTTTTATATTTGTGATAAATTGAGAAAGTTAGATATTAATTAAAGTCATCGTTTAAATACACGGTAATTTAGAGTATTCAGATTTATGATAAGATGACAAAGCATTAGGGATAGACAATATATTTAACTAGTCCTATCTGCAATGTATGTATTTATATACATGTTTATATTGTGGTGATGACATAAAATTATTAACTAAATTAAATGTGATGACTTTTAATCCACGTAACCCTTAACTAGGGATTGAGTGCACAGAGTGCTCTCAATGGTATTAAACTTGGATAGTAACCTGGCTAGTTTCTGCTACTTATTAGCCTATTATCGTAATGTTCATCTAATCTCATCATCATCTAAAGTACTTCTAACAGTTCGTGTAGCATTTGAAATGCCATCGAATTATATTAGCTCTATGATTCATCTCTGCACTATTGCCACCCACACACCAATTTTAATTGGATGCGAACTTGTTTCTTTAAATACATGAGGATTTTCTGTTGACCATGTATGAAAATCCTGCCTGTTAATATAATTGAAAAAGTAAAATCATGGCTAATCAGAATATAGATCTAAATCGTCACTATTATGTAGATTATGAAGAAGTCATTGGCAATAACTGCAACCAGATTCACCACACTCAGTATATAAGGATGTATGTGCAAATGTTTCTTCAAGGCACTGCGGTAAATTCTATACGATACACCTCTATTATTGCACTCTGTGAATACGCATAATCTAATTAATATGCACCAGTTTGTAAAGATAATTTTCAAATAGATTTTCTGGGGCTAACAATCAGTCGATTCGATATACTCTCAACTACATCATGCGTTAAAACGCGTGGAACAGCTGGTGTTTCACGTTTTAAAATGCTGTTTGTTTCCATATACCCGCTTGTTAATCTACCTCGATGCCTGATAAAGGTTTCGTAATTAATCTGCACTGCATTGCACAAAATAGAGCATCACAATAAAATGATTTTGTTTAGTGCTAAACACTATCTTTATAGTCGCCAGGAGCGAGAGCAAAAATGTTTTGTAAATGACAGCTTTCGTATATGAATAAGTAGGTAACACAAAAAAAATAAGAGAAGCGGTAAAATATAACAAGCAACAGACAAAACAACGAATAACACGACGAAACTGGCAGAGCAAGGGAAGGAGAGAGTCGGAAAACTTGGATATAAAAAATATTCGTATTTAAGGTTTTTAGTGTTGCCAACTCAAGACACTTCAAGCTGTATATAAATTCGCAAAAATGGGGAGAGTAGTAATCTATTACGATAGAAGAAATAGAGCAAGCAATAGGAAAGATAAAAGCGGGAAAAATAGGCAGAGGTGGCAATATGGTTGGTCAAGTAGATGAGAAAGGGAGAAATAAGATGGAATTGTAAGGAGGACTGCAGATACCGGAAGACTGGAAGAGGCCCTCTGAACTGCAATATTTAGAGAACACAAAATAAGAGACAAACAAGTGACAATATGTATATGCTAACAAATATTATGGAAAGAAGAATGTCGTAGAGGAACGAATTCATATTAACTTTTAAAGATGTACGTGAAGCATTTGACACAGTATACCTGGAAAAAGATTACAATAATTCCGAATGAATAGAAAATTAAAACTGAGGGATACCTTTAGTCCACTGTTGTTCATAGTAGTGATGGACAGAAGAAGTAAGAACATAAAAAGCTAGAAAAAATAATAGGAGACAGAAATATACTACCAGTGAAGTTGAGCAACATGATGTATGCACCTGGACGACATAGTAGTAGCTAATACGACACAAAAAATTAAAAGATTAGTGAACATATAGAGTAAAATAATAATAAACGAGAAACAACAGGGACATTAGCAGTTAGAGAAAAATAGTAAAAAGAGTGAGTCACTTTGAATATTTGGGGAGAATAAGTGCAACTTATATTACGCGCTAAATAGAATAGTAATACGAAAAATGGAAATTGGTACAGAAGTTAAGTTTGAAACATATACCCCAGGAATTTCAGCCTCCATTCCATTGTATGCCATGAAAGCATGAAAGCAAAACTAATGGGATGCACAACACAAGCAACAAAATGGGATACAATATCAAAAAGAAAAAAGAATAAGGGAAATAGTGCAGCAAACACCTATGAATGATGAAAGAAATACGGAGGCGTTAACTAGGATGGTATAGACATCTAAGAAGAATACATCCGGAAGACTAACGAGAAGAGTATTTGAGATAGGAACAATAGGTAAAAGGAAAACAGGCAAACCCCGACCTGGATGCAACAAATAGATGGATTAGGAAGATCAAGAGGGAAAATGATGAAGGAGATGAACAGTTTGGCAAGGAAGATAGAAAAATTGGACACATTGGGACATGGACTTCTAAATCCGATGCTCGAAAGGGCATAAGGAATAATGAGGAAGGCGAAGATTAAACAGTACGCCTATAACGATGGTAAGAGAAATGAAGTATTTTTTTGTGTAAAATCTTTTCATCATATTATTTTATTTCCAAAAATTTAAATTTTTATGTTATTATTTTAGTTTAAGGAAGATATTTGTTTTGCTTTTACTATTTATTTAATAGAGAAATGTTTTAAAGCCTACCAAAATTACCTTTTTTGTTTAAAACTATTCAATTTCACCTCATATGACTTATTTACACTAGAATGTGGTATCTAGATTATGCTATTAAGATATTAGGTAAGATCAGATTAGAAATTGGACAGATTATAGTAAACTACCACATAATATTTTGGTTTTAGTCAACCGAGTTGCTTTTGAAGGTGAAAAGACTTTTCAACAAAGATACATATCTCTTGGATTCTTCCTGCTATTTAAAGCTTCTCTTCTCTTCCACTAATGTTGTATTACATACAAACCATATAAATTGA
The DNA here is from genome assembly GCA_038088585.1 of Chrysina gloriosa. Classification (NCBI taxonomy): domain Eukaryota; kingdom Metazoa; phylum Arthropoda; class Insecta; order Coleoptera; family Scarabaeidae; genus Chrysina; species Chrysina gloriosa. The sequence goes on from CM076087.1 coordinate 56,161,296, forward strand.
TTAATTTTAGTTCTTACTTTATGGACGTATATACTGTGTCCCAATTAGATAAAAGAGAGCTCAAACTAGATTACTTTTGTATAACTTTGTGCTGATTACAGATATCTTTTCCATTTTGTTCTATTTTATGTAGCTTTTAAGTTTATTTGCACAAGAATGACATTTGTCGATTTCATCTTTAGTCAAGAGCATACTCCAACACTTTTTACACTTGTAGATTATTACGACACTTTAAAGTGTAATTCGTATGAAGATTTTTAGTTATCAACGCCATATTGGATTTTATATCTGTTTGATACCGTTTAATATGAGCTAATATTAAATAAAATATTAAGTCTACTTAAGAAAACTTGTTTCGGTTTTGTTACAGATAAAAACTAGTGAAGTATTGTCACATAAATTTATCAGCAAGCGATCTATTGGTGGTTGGTGGTTTGTACATATGAGAGTTCAATTACGAAATTCGGCCATAATGTAATACTGATGCATTTTTGCAGCTATTTTGATTCTACAGAAGTAGACAACTTGTTTTGCCACGAACTCCTGTAGTAGCTACAATCGCGCACTCGGCTAGCCCGCCGTGGGAAAATTGTGCTTAATTAGAAAACTACTTTCACTATTCGCAGACGCGCGTTTCGTGGTCATACTGCTCATCAGTGCGACTGTGTGAAGTAGTTTTCATTTCTATAGAAGCTCTATATAAGCCCGGGTGTTAAATGGAGTTACATAACAATAACAGGTAGCTTTACTGAAACGTTGTTTTAAAAATGTTTGCATGAATTATGTACAATTTATTAACTTTTAGGAGTTTCGTTTGTGTTTAATTAATGACAATACTTGCATGGCATACTAGATTTTATGTGGAACAAAATCAAAATAGTATACATCAAGTCTCTTTAAGAATATAAACAAAATTATTGAGATGCGATATATTATTGTAAAAGCTCATATTAAGCGCTATCGGACAAATACAAAATCCAATATGACCGACGTAAGAAAAGAAAATTACGTTGATAACTAAAGAGCAAAGCACACTAAGAAGTTGCTTTTGGCATCATAATAATCATACTTCAAGAGTGTCCTGGTAATGTAGATATTTGAAGTGTTGAACTGAAAACTAACATGCTTTAGACTGAAAACATAATTAACAAACACTTTTTCTCTCGATATGCTCAAATACTAAACAAAATAAAACAAATCTGTTTGGAATCAACACCAAATTATGCAAAACGTCTGTAATTTAGGATAGAATTCGGATATACGGTATACGTACATATGTAACATGCCTGTTTAATTTATAACATAATTTGGACTATTTAGAGGAATTACTAATTTTCATAACGAAATATCGATTTTTACATTTTTCATTATTACGATCACATTCATTGAAATTTGTCATCTCTAAAAGGCCATTTTTAATCTTCCGTTAACAGAGCATCAGTCTGATTTTAAGGCATTACAATTTTTAATAAAATATTAACGTTCGCGAAGTTGTAAAATTGAGAAAAGACTTAAGTTCTTTAACTGGGGTTAGTTACCACTAATTGTTAAACTACTTCTATTCGTATACTTATACATTTGATCATTATTATTTTCTTTCTTCATTTTATGCCTTCTCTAGATTGAGAAATTTAGTAACAGTGCCCTGAGAGATCAGGCTAAGCTTTTATCCATCCAATGGATTTCCTTAAACAGAATAACAGTATATGCGTCAGCATCTATTTCATCGAGTATTCCCAGTTCCATATCAATTATTGCCACTGACACAATAGACTCTGTTAAAGACAAGGAAGTTTATAAGTAGCAGTAAATCCGCTATCAATCCGTTAGAAAATGTGACCTATTCTCATAGTGTTACGACTGTAGTATTCACATGTATTTTTCCACTTACAATTAACCACTCGTTAACAGTATCCCTCTTTTGTAAGTTTAAAATCAAGTCAGTAGCGGCATATTTTGCTTTTCATTTTCAGTAGATTTGTGAGATGTTATAAGGACAGCTGCTGAAAAACCAATATTGAAATTACGTTAGCTAGTTTTAATAAAGAATGCGTGCTGTACTTTTGCAAAAGTTATGCTTCAAGCAGGTAAGAGTTATTTGTAATGTATTAGAAACATTTTCTCTGATTAATTTTCTATTGTTTTGTTTTGTTTAAACATTCATTGTCCAGAAAGAATACAATTCATAGGTCTACATTCTTTAATATTACCTACAACAATCTATATAATGAGGTGTTTAAAGATAGGTGATGATTCCTATCATTTAATGAACTCTTTCCAAATATTCAATCATTTTTGTTTAGTTGCATGTGTCCTCAATCTGCTGCTAGATAAGTGTAATGGGGCTATATTCTGTATTACAATTTTGTCTGCCCATAATTGAATTACAGAAAACTGTACATTGTTTCATAACAAACAATTTCTGCTTTATTTCGAAATTGTGTCTGTTATTGTCCCTAATTCCAAGATTTCTAATTTTCTATTCATATGAAAATAGTGACATTTTTTATTGTAAATCAGATCATTCTCGTTGCCTAAACTACACCGCATCGCTAATTTACAGTTTGGTTCCAATCATGTAGATCTAGATGGTGTAAATAAAAGGATACAACCAGAATTCTTTTTTCCTAGCCATACGAAATACGAATTGTTCATATAATTAGTGTAAAAATACCGACAAATAACTTAAATAAGAAATATACCGTACATTTTGAAAGTTACTTGAACCATTTGCATGTAAATTTGAGAACCTGAAGCAATAATAAGGAAACGAAATAAGAAAGCAATAATACGTAGATTTTCTCATGTTTCTATGCGATGTTATTCATAAAACATTGATATATTAAGTGGAAAAGACGGAAAATGGAGAAGTCCCATTAATAAATCAACCATTTACTTTTCAGAAGGATTGGCACAGCAACTTTTGTTCTCTCAAGCGTTCTGCACTGTATCTCGTTATATCAAACGAAAGTGATTTGATGTCGACTGTACTAGAGGGAAGTATTGATCTGGGGGCTGAACTGGCGGTCTAACCCTCGTATTACAGGCATATGCAACAGGGACATACATGAAGAGAACGACCCATCCTTTCGTCAGATTCCTGAATATATGTGCACTATAGAATTTTGTTCAGGTGGAAACGAGTCGATTTATTAGGTCTCTTTAGCATCCCATACATATATATAATTGGCAGCGTTTACTGCTATCCAGTTATGCGGAAGAAATACTTTGACTAAATTAATATACATTTACAGTATGGACGTACATACAGTATGTACATTTTATCTAATTCTTGAGTTGCTTACTAGACTACTTTTCTTCTAAAAACAGCATAAGAAAAATTTAAGAACAAAGAAGATTGTATACGTTTGGTGATGATAATATGAAATGTTATATTTAAGTTTTTTTTCAAAAGTTTAAAGCTATTGTGTTGCATATTCATACCTCCTTTTCGATTTACAGAACACCCTGCATAATGGAAAAGAAACGAACTTTGGATGCATATCAGTGTAAAAAATGTACGATCTACCTATGTCGGCGTTTCTATTGCAAACACCATGTTCGGTTTTCACTCCAAATATTAAAAGTATTTATAACGATTTCTTAAATGTTTCTTAAATAAGATAAACGACAGCAGTTTGCGGAAAAGATCAGTAACTTAAATTCTTCAAATTCCTTCATTATTTTAACGCGAAATCCTAATTTTTTTTTATAGTGCTATAAAAACCAGCATATGTTTCTGTAAGCAACAATAACTTCTTACATGTGTACCAGTTGTTATAACTGACGTTGCAACTTATATCTGTTTCGGGTAACCATTTCACTACTGCTCTTTTGGCTTCTCGGCAATAATAGGTGGATTCATTGAAATATTTAATCTTTTATAATGAGAGCTTTGAATCATATTCCTATTTACATTACGGTAATAACCAATTTTGTTGATTATTTCCATTGTAAAAGTTAAGCTTGTTTAATGACTACAAAAACTAGTGATGATGTAAAAGGCATATTAAAGAATTATAGCTCCCTAGAGAAAACAAACAATATAATCAAAGATAATGCTAATCATCTATTATAATTAACAAATGCCACATGGTGGTACTTACCATATCATGCGTATTAATCAACCTACGCCCACGTTGGTTTGTCCCACCCATAAGAGCATACATTGCATCTACGACTAACCGCTGGAACATAAGCTGTTTAACGTTTGAAATATAGAGAATGTGTTCTAACATTATGACGTCTTTATTTATTTATGCAATCGTTAACGAAAACAAAACATATGAACGTTAAACGTTAACCGCTATTTGGACATATTAGAGATTTAATAAATGATAACAAGTATCAAAAGTGACCTGTTAGTACTCTACATGCATGCTAATAATAGCTGTGAAATACATTAGATACCATTTAGATAAATATTGCCTAGTTAATAACAAAAGTATACCAATGTCCACATTTTCTCATATCTTTAAACTTTCGTTTGTTAGTTTCCTTTCCGAAATTATAATAATTACCCAATGGAGTAGTTGTACATATACCAATTGCGATTTAGAACATTTTTCAACAAATACCAAGAGCAATTGTTTTATATTATATGTACATCTTTCAAGTGACAGATTTTACCTTTTCTTCATACCACCTTGAGTATTTATTTTCTCCAAACTATTAAGTATCAACCACATGTTCTCTTTTATTCATACCACCAAATATCGAAGAAAACTGATTAATGCGGCCTCTGGCCCGTGCTATACGGTTCAGAACTGTTAAATCTAAAGCGAAAATAAATATTTCAGGTTGTCCCTCGCATTATGAGAATGGTTTTTCCTCTTGGATAAAACCGAAACTGAATGTAAAATTTTACGCGGACAAACATGATAGTGACCTCTGAGAGGTAAAGACGTCAATAAAATAGACTTCAGTGCAAGAAACGAAAATTCCAATACAAGTACTTAAAAAGTTTTTTGTTTTTGTATCGTAGTTTAAAAGGAATAACCCAAATATGGACAAGAAATTTAATATGTACCTATATATACATACATTTATATGTTTATAATTTTTTCGACAGTAAAATCTGATACCACGTGTTTCGTAGAGATTGTCGTTCAATTATAACAATTAAATAGTTTATTTTGCCGATTTAGGTACGGCAGAATTATCATCACCACAATGACTTTGAAACAGAACGCTGAATGCTGGTCTTTTCAACAAATTTTGTGCCGCACTGTGCAAATGGTGTTCCAGTTATGTTTCAAGTGATCTGGAAAATTTTGTACCTAAGCAACTATGATCGACTTTAGTGGCTACGAGTTGCCATGTGGGGATTGACACAGTTTTCACGTCACGATTGATTTGTAGGATTCGAAATTTCAGACATTGTTCTTATAATTCCACTAACGCCTCAACATTGTGAATATCGACATGCGTGGTATTGGGGCACAAGACTGATACGAGAGGTAATAATTTAGATGACATACAGTAGTGCTGAGAGGAGATTGATCAACTAGAGGGATGAAATCCTCCCATTGCAAGCCTTGACTTTCTCCAAACTCCCTATACCAAGGCGAAATCATGTGCTAACCCAAATCTCCATCAATTACCTATTTGTCTCTTCCTATATCCTATTCAAGTCTAAAAAGCAACGAGAAACTACCTGGTTATTCCCCATGTTATCACAATGGCTGATGACAATGAACAGAACCTCAGAAGACACAAACTAGTTTGCTAACGTCTTCGTCAACCTCCGCTAATGGAGACAATAGTTAAAGAAGAAAAACAAAAACTACAACCTTTTTCAAGAGCGCAAAATGTACCTACACAAATCAGTAGAAAACCGCAAAATATCAACCGTAAATATAATTGAAAAATCACATTAAAACGCCCATGGTAAGTTCATAAAAACAATGCTGCTCTAGATATCGCACCGCAGTTTTACTTGTTTAAAGTACGTTAAATCTAAATGTTTGTAATGTATTTTTTCATAAACTATTATTGAAAACAAGAAAGTGTCAAAAGATCTGCCTACATCGTATATAGCAAAACTAATAAGCCTAGAAATCAAGTAATTATTCTTTCCTTCGATTTTTTTATTTTTTCCAGTGCCTTTCGTCTAATACTACAAAACCAGTAAACAAAGCAATTTACTTTTGAACGAAAACACCCGATTTGAATTTTTAATAACGACTAATGAGAGTTTCTGCTTTAACGATATATACCTACTAAAATTGTAGCCTGTTTCATTCATTCAAAATGGTACACAAAACGTATGAAATAAGGGTCTGCCAGATATAACTGTTTCTAATTAGTGAGTTGGTAAACCACAGGAGGGACTATCTGAAACACAGCGAGGGGTTCGACAACGAAGCTACCAAATGAGAAAATACAATTAGAACGAACAACAAAATACATTTCTTTTCATTTACTAACGTTATAAATGTAACAAACTAAATTTGGACACTCTAATAACACATCAGTAGATTTTCTGATCGTTTCTATAAGATGCGATAGATATAAGTATATAATAAATAAAATATAGAAATAGTTGTGTGAATTATTGCTAGCTCTTGAGTCTCGATGAGAAACGCGGAGGTTTCCAAATATATTTCTAAGTTTGTGTTTTAAATTCTAAATGAATATTAACTTTAAAGCTGTTTAATAAAACGAATTTTCAAAAGATCTCTAAGTTTGATAACAGTTTGTAAATGCAATGTAATTGAAAAATGAACTGTACGACGTTTATTTCATTTTGTTTTTGTTGAAAGCCGCTGTGTGTACGGAATAATCTGATTATCGATGCCTACCATCAATAATTGGAAACTTCTATACATGCAGTGCATATTAAAACTATTACAACTATATATTTTGTAAAGAAGTGTACGCGCACTTTTTGACCATAGTTGCTGTTGTGTAATATATTTACTATTATATTTAACCATTTTTTATTAATTTTTGTGTACGATCAAACAGAATGAAATAATTATAAATATTAGCAGTACATGAATC